>WOGP01004235.1:0-14231 GCA_015342065.1 Leptinotarsa undecemlineata | reverse complement strand
GCCAATGTGTGAATTAGAAACAAATCCCTTTGAAAATTAAAACCCAACATTTGAAACATCAATTTGAGTACTTTTCGAAGTGAACTTGAAAAACTCATGAATTAAACTCAATTTTATTTTGTTCAAACTTGCATTTGCTGTAATAACCAAAATTGAGGAACATTCCTCATTGTACGATTGATCCAGAGGTCAAGCTTTCTTATTATAGTTTCTATTTAATCTTCAACTCGGAAGATGTTGTTATCTCTTCCTTATAGACGTAAGTTCAGTCCGTTAAGGGAACTGAGGATATCAGCCAGCAAGTAAGAGATTTGCCGACCTTCATTTTTCAATTTAAGACATGTGGACCCGCTTACCACATGTTAAGAAACACTGTATTGAAAAACTAGGTGAATCTTTAACTACAGCTATTGAGAAACATCATTGGTGGAAGTAGCAAGTCAGCATAGAAACCCTGGTGTGTTAACCGATTCTCGTTTGTTTTGTCCAAATCTTCGCCAACGAGATGGGCAATTTCAACTTGTATCTTATTTCTCACCTGTCGATAGATATATATTCTCGAGCCCCAGCCAAAATTCTCCCTTAAGGTTTCCAAATCCAAATTTATACTCCCGCCAACCTAAATAAAAGTCTTGAGAACCATCGAACCGCTTTTGTATATGCGTCCAACCCCCACCCATCGTTTCCATGTCACACAAAACCATTAATGGTTCTTGTGACATATTCGGCTGAATTTCGTATATTCCAGAAACGTTGTTTCCTGAAAATATGAATATGAGAAAAGGAACATTTGGGTTTGTGAAAGACAACAAAACAAAGTCAAAGCAGGTTGAAGCTTTCCAAAAATAGTTTTTTTACCAGTTACCACAGAGATTATTTTCCATTTTTCTTTTCGGGAAAAGTAACTAGTAAATTGAAACCAAAAAACTTCATCCAAACATTTTTGTCTTTAACGAATACTTTTCTAATTATTTCTTAAATGTATTATTTTTTTGACTGATGTCAAAGCCATTTAGTACCTACTGCATACTTATAAAGAAAACTCGAAACATTGATGAACGCAATATTAACATCAAAACTGGTCTGGTATGATGAGAGCCTGGAAACTTATAAATCACAAAAAAGTTGATGAGTGATAATCAGTTCATTATTTCTAAAGCATTTGATAGTATTTCTTCTGTATCATTTTGGTTTCAAATCAAATTCTGATTTATAAAACACAAGACCTAAAATTAATGTGAGAAATTACACCGACGGTCTTGAGCCAGTTTTTTATAGTTTGGTTCTCGATAAGAACAGCAAATTCGAAGTGTGTCTTCTAGGTGGGCGTTCGTTTATCTCTAACTATATTGTTTTTCAAAAATCTTAGAGAAATATGTTTCACATACATAAGTCGTGCTCAACATAGTGGCCAAATTAATAGCTAGTTTCTCACAATTTTCATATTTTCTGGAATATGTTTGGTCGAAAATTCTTCAGTTGGATACCGTTTTATATATTTGCAAAGACACATCTTCTTGCAAATCAATTATCTCTATTTGAAATGATGCCTTTGGCAGCAACTCCAAATGACGATTTAAAAATAAAAGATAGCTTGCCCATCTCTGCAAAGTCTTGGAATTTTGTAGCGAGTTCGTTTCTTAGATCAACCAGATATTTTACAAAACCTGCAATATTTTCTTCAGAGTTTTTTTATATCAAAGAATTGTCGGAATATGAATAAATTCTTGTCTTACACTATCTCAAAGATAGTGGATATCTTAAAGATATCCAGGTTGCGACGAAAAGCAGACACGTTTTGTATCAGATCACATATTACTCTTCCATTTCCTTGTGATTCTGTGTTGAACGCATTTGATTATTTCAAAATATCTTTAAAAAAGTCACGACCAGCATATCCCGCTCGTTTGTGCTTCCTGGCTGCCTCCCCATTATCCTAATGTTAAGTAAGGTTAGGTTAGATCTAAAGTGAGTGAATCTATTCGACCCTCCACCGCAACCTGCAAAGATTTATTGTAGCCCACACCTATTCACACGCGACCAAGTAAACACAGCTTCTTAACGAAGCCAATTGATTTGTATGGTGAGTGGCCTTTCAGGTCAGATGGTAAGAGTACGGCTCTGCCAAATTTTGAAAGCCTGATTCTGTCCCCAGCGGGGTAGACACAAAGTATGTGCTGCGCTGTTTCATCATTTTCCAAACAGAGGCGACACACACTGTCTTCCGACAGTCCAAGTCTCTGTATATGATGATTATCCTAATGTGCTCAGGGCATCTAATGGGTGAAAGATGGCCCTGGTAACTTCAATTCACTTTGGTGATCCTAATAATAATATCGCTCGTTTTTTGAAAGGCAAAGACTTGGACGTAGCATATAGAACAAATAACACTTTGAGTAAATTCAATTAAAAAAAGACAAGAAAAGACAAGGCTTGGACGTAGCATATAGAACAAATAATCCTTTGAGTTAACTCAATTAAAAACAATAAAGAAAACACTTCAGTGTCAGATAGATCGGGAGTATATAAGTTGACTAATGGTTCTTGTCCAAAATTTCATATTGGACAAGAAGAACCGAATAACCGAAAGATTATTGTCCGAAAGAATGAATGACGACAGAAGTAGTTTTTTGAATGGAAACACTGATAGAAAAACTGATTCAACAATTCACCTTTTGATAGGTGGCACATGTTCAATCACAATGGTGACGTATTGTATTTGGATTAGAAAGGTTCAAAACTCAACCTTTTGGAATGTTTAGGAAATCAATAGATGTTGAAATTCGGGATTATAGCTCAATGATCAAATGAATCAGAATTAGTATTGTTTATTGAATTCAGTTTGCATCGAGGAAATTGATAATCAGGACTGACCTCCAGACCTCCAAAGTAGGTAAAATGATAACACAAGTAAAACTTGTTATTCATTATTCTCCAGTCGTATGAGTAGCTCCTATACTATGATTCTATAGTGGGCACTAAATTCTCAGAAATGTTACGTTTTTGCCTCAATTGTTGTTTTGTTATTATATTGATTTTCTGCTTAGATCGCTCTTTGTTCTCTAAACATCTACATGGTTTATAAACATGTAGGACAAGAGCAAAAAATAATCAACAGATTGATCGACATAGCTGGTACGGTAAGAGGAAGATCAAACTTTTGAATATGATCATTTCGTGATCGAAACACGTATCGAACTGTTGAAATAACGGTTTGGTGGGAAAACCACTAGCAATATTGATTACTACACCAAAAATTCCAAATAGTGTGTCACAAGTTCAATCAAAGCAGTGAATAGCTATCGCCAGTGAGGCGAGGTTTTAGTGAGATAAGGAGTATTTTGTCCGATTTGTTTGGTGTAAACAAAGGTTGCAGGTTGGTATAAACAAATCTTACTACAAGATCAATAACTATCATGGACAAGAGCTCAAATAATCAAGATCGATTTTTCATATCAGACAAGTCGTTCAATCTGTTGATTATCGGCTATTCTAAAGAAGCTATTTCACTCCCGATCATCATAATAATCAATTAGGTGATTCCAAAATTCATCAATTCCAAAATGATGCAACTGAGAAATGAAGTTGAGGAGAATATTGATGGAATATTTCTCCTACATGAAAACAATAACACTCTATTGCCAAACTTTTAGGGTTCGTGAACGATGATCGATTTCATCTTTGAAAAAACCAATATGAAGCTATAACTGATGAAATTATAACTCAGTATTATTACTTCCATTGACAAAGCAATAAACTCCGCGATTATTGTTCTGCTGTGATGGTTTGGCCCGGTTGCAGAAAGTTATTGTGGATTACACCAGTCGCTGAAGACGTTACCTGTGTGGCATATCGTTATCCAATCACTGTCCTAAACGTCTCCGGTTGTTGTTGAGAATACACTTATCATCTCACATGATGATTCGATCAAAAAAGTATTGTTTTGGTTGCGTAAAAGCAAAGAAGAATAGACATCGTAACTTGAAAATTTCTGTCGATCGTTCAAATCGTGGAGCACCCACTTTTTGAATTCTTACACCTTTTCAATACATTTTACACCATTAAAAGCCGTATGTTCTTTTGCCATCCCACGCATCGTTTGTGAATGGTCAGTCGTCACCAGAGTTCCTCGTCCTGGATTACTGTAGGTCGACCACTTTGGAGCTCATCTGTGAGGCTAAAATTTCTGCAACAAAATTTCCCTGGTTAATTTTTTGGGCTGATTCGGCAGCACTTTGGTTCAAATTTAATGCGTGGAGAAAAATTGAACAAAATCGCTCAACAAAATCATATAGTAATAAATTCGAAAAAGGCAAAATATTCAAATTTGGAAAACTAAACAGCATAAATGTATAGAGTACATATTTTTTAATTATTCAGTGGAATGAATATTGTTGTTGGAGCAACAAAAACACCTGACATTAAGAAAGAAATGCCAACCCTTGACAAAATAATGGGAGTCTTGAAGCGAATGATAGGCAGAAAAAAGTTTGAAGGAATTGAATTTCAGCTGGAAAAAACAAAACTGAAAATCGATCTCAATCGACAATAATTGAATTACTTGCTGGAGCAGACATTACCTGAGGAACACATTGGATGTGTTAATGATTTCGTTGAAGGCAATTTATTGGATGTTTAAGTCAAAGTATTCTGACTATTGCCATAAAGACCATAAAGACCATAAAGAAACATTATCATTGCGAACTTCATCCCATTGAACTCGTTTGGGCCAAAGTAGAGGATTTCGTTGTGAAACGACAAACGACATTCGAAATAATAAATGTCACAATATTTTTGAGGACTCCTTAAAATATGTTGATTCCGAAAAACGGCGAAAATATATTTAACATATCATAAAAGACGAAAACAACATGTAGAAATTAGACAATTCAGATGAGAAAAACCTTTAATAATTGGGTGAATATTCATCGGATTAATTTGATGATAACAGACCATAAGTTTTACTTGTACTATATTAAAATGAAAGGTTACTACTTGTATATAAATAAATAAACAACAAATACTTCAGGTGGAAAACGACCCGAACTTCTGTTTGCGACCCGTTTGCGATACAAAGATAGGGTGGACCTGGTGAACTATTATAAATCCAACTATATCTACATATACCGTCATTTCATTAGTTGATTGAAAACACATTTTTCTCACCAAAACAACAAATCTTAGCGTCTTTCATGAAACTAGATAGTATGAGTATACTTTTTGAAAACTGCATTTAGCAAATTTATGGTAATACAATCAACAGAGAAAATGAAGATTGATGGCTCAGGTAGTTGTCTTGATGTGATCTGCATGTTTGCATGCATAACGTTTCGGCTATGATAACGATAGATATTATTGAAGGCAATAATGTAACAGCAGACTTTAGACCACAAAATAACATCAGCTAGTAGAACTAAAACCACACATCAAACATGTGCTGGAACAATTCCATAAGACTCGGGAGGAAAACCACTTTGGAATCAACAGGATCCTGATATGAATTCGACATAAGTAATATTGGGATACCTGGCAGTTCTATGTTTAGGTAAGTGGTGGCCCAGAATAACATTTTGTTGAATACATTTGAAGGTAAGCAAATTAAGCTGATTGAGAACGTTCTGCGGATTGCTCGGAAGGATCAGATTTAAAATTTGACTCCATAGAGTTAAGAAAAGGTGTTTTACTGTGAAACTTCGCGATTTTCTGATTGATGACTTTTGTTATACACTTTTCCAGTAAATACATTGGACATAATCCCAATAGCTGTTCCATTGTGAAGCCGATTCATTTTGATGATGAGAACACCTCTTGGTAGATTTTTTTGTACTCTACCCGCTTCCTCAACACATTTTTGCATAATGGACTTTCGACGTTTTTTTTTTCTTACAATAACTTTGTAAAGTAATACTTCAGTAGTATCGAAAATTGCATCAGCAGCACTGGTCACCGGCACTGGTCAAGGGAATAGGCCCGATCCTGCTCTACGACAACGACATCGAAATTCTGCCTCGCCCACCATACCTCCCTGACCTCTCGACAACCGACTACTATCTTTTCAAGCACTTCGATAACTTTCTTACTGGTAGAACCTTCGCCAATTAGGACCAGGTGAAAACGGATTTCGTTTAGTTTTATCGAATTTTGTGTATTCAATTTGCATGCTGACGAAATCAATCGACTCATGTTGACAAATGTGCATTGATTTAAATATCGCTTATTTCGAATGAATTGAATGAGTTTTTACGGAGATATTACAGTTTCAAATAGACTCATAAAAACGGACACAACTTTCGATACAACCTAATATGAGTGAATGCTTTCTAAAGTCGATATTCATTCATAGTTACGTATTTGAGTGAGATCATGGAAGACATCAGAGAACAAGAAAGAAGTCCGTATTTTCTCAACAAAACGCCTGATGAATATCAAGTGGCCGAAAGAAAGAGATGGTGGACTGTAAAGCCAGAAAAACAAATTTTTAACAAAATACGCCGTGAAATACGCCAAAAGCATCGACGTCGATGTCGCTGATTAACTGAAAAACAGATTTTAAACAGATTTTCAAACAGAAAAAAGATTGACCCTTTCAATGCCAATGATTCTCCTAGATGGTTAAACCAGAACCAAGTAGGCTATATAGTTACTCCGAGATCGGGCGAATAAGCTGTTACTCACAAGTCCGACAATGTTCAAATTAGAGCACCTGAGATAAATCGATAATTATAAAATGTGAAAAAAGTAATGTATATTTGTTATAAGTATTTGTTATTTTCAATGAAGATGTTAGATTCACCACCTATTTCTTAATGAAGATTATTAAGTAATATGATAGAAAAATAACATTACTTTCAAATGGAAGCAACTTTCTTGTTGTCAATCCTTATTATTTTCTATTCTAGCAATTGATCCGTCAAACATTTGGACAATACTATTTTCCTCATTAATGAGTAATTGAAATACAATTATGAGGTATTTGACTACTTGAGAGCTTTTTGAAATCTGTTTTAAAATCTGTTTTTCCGTTAATCAGCTGTCGCTCCCATACGAAAGACAAATCTCAAAAGTTGAGAACTTGTGCGAGCTAAGGACTAACGAGGTCTTACCTTTCAACGTGTAATTCCTAACACGGTTGCAGACTCATCTCAGCTTCCACCAGATAAATTCTCTCGAGAAAAATATCTGGTCGACGCGGGAATCGAACCCACGGTCTTCCGATCGCACTACCACCGTGGCCAATTTCACAAAAATGAAGTATCATTCAAAAATTGAGTTCGTCATCCTGATTTCATTCGGCTTGGAGCCTAGCTCCATTCCCAGAGGGGACGAGGACCTTATTCTACAGAGTGTCGGGGCCTTCTATATCAAGAGGGGTCCTTTATAGCGTAATCTATAGCTTCCCTGACTAACGGATTATCGTGAGTTTTCGCGCAATCGAAAACTTGCCCGTTCCTCGACTGAATGCACTGCTGAATGGAAGACAGCTGCAAATCTCTGCGTATGGCTTCGTTCCGCACGAACCACGGAGCATTCACAGTCATCCGTAGTAATTTGTTTTGTAAAGTCTCCATGACGGAGATGTTGGACGGAGCCGCTTGTCCCCAGATGCCTGAAGCATACATAATGACAGGCTTGAACATCATGTTGTAGATCGTAACTCTGTTTTTTAAGCTTAGCTTTGATCGTCTATTTATCAGAGATTACAGGCTTGCCACCCAGCAGGTCGAACGCAATTAATTTATGCAGAAGACCTTCGTGCCAAACACGGTCGAATATCTTCAAGATGTCTAAAAGGACGATATGAACTTTTCTATTTCGGTTTAGCTCCGCGATGGTATTTTAGACCAAACTCAGATCCTATAACTCAGTGGAGTGCTCTCTCCTGAATCCGAATTGTTTGTCAGGCAGAAGATTTCGGTCCTCAACTTCTTTGTTGAGCCTTTGAAGAACGACTCTTTCAGTCAGCTCAGCCGCCGACCAGAGCAGACTAATCGGGCGATAGTTCTCCGAGTTTCAATAACAAGGAACAAAATTTATTTGATTCACACTATCATTTTATAATGAACCAGATATACCAATTACTTTGGTTTTAATCAACAAATCTATAGAAAAATATAAAAAATGAATTGACATTCAACTGAACTGAACTGTTACTGCAACAACATTGCAAACTTTTATAGAATACGCACAATTTTTTTTATGTAACGAATACTTCTTTTTGTTATCATCAACAGTTTAGATTATATATTGTTTCGGTGTCATCATTAATGGTACCGTGGAATAGGTTATCAGTGTGTTATGTTTTCCGAAATGTTTTACTGTTTGGAGATTTTTGGCACAACGGATCATATGAAAGTCAAAAGTGAGAAGGATCAAAAACCTGAAGTCTTGGAATTTTTTTCCAAAATAGTAAAGATGAATGTTGGATGGTATAAAATTTGTTAACCGTGACTGTTCATGTCTTCCAGAAATTCTGAATAATAGGGATTTGCGAAAAAAAATAATTTTAAGTCAATAGAAAGATAAAAGATAGGTAAATGTGAATATGAAAAAAAAGGTGGGAGCAATTAGAGATCACTGGTATCATTGAGAAGACAAGTACAAATTAGGTCACAATAACTATCAAATAGAAATGATCTGAAACATTATAATAATTTTCAAATGTGAAAACATATGTGAATTAGATGATTGAATTTTTGGATTCAAACATAATCCACTGAATAAGACAAAAGTAGAGAGTAAATTAACTCATCCAGGCATAGAAATTGTCAATTTTGCTCTGTTAAAAATCGACTCATTATAAAAATAGATTAAAATCATTCAGATATCAGAATGGATTAGTACGATTGAAAACTGAAACATGTTCCTTAGAAGACATAGACAACTTTTTGTTCGCACGGGATAGTTGAGAATGTAGAATCATTTCTGACCAATATATTTTATTATATCTTGTTGGATTTCAAACTCTCGTCACGTCATAACGACAAAAATCTTGATGCCATAAGAACGGCTTGGATATCTGTAGTGAAAACAAAGCTTTTTCCGGCTCTTGAGTTCGACTTTTTCTAAAACTGCTTTCATTCTATTTATGTGTGATTCATATTCCAATTTCGAAACAGCACATTTTTGACATTAGTCTTTTTTTTTGGCATGAAGAGAAACAAGTTTTGCTGCTGACAAGCTTCATAGCCTGTGGAGTAAACATTCACATTCATTCACATTCATTGCACTACAAGCTTAAATATGAACTGACGGAAATAGCTGGTATTTGGCGATGACTTTAAGGAAAGTTAAGATAGCAGAAATGACTGATACAGAATCGCGCGTTACTTTAAATTTTGAAGTAAAAAGATATTTTTCCCACTAGTAGTATATTTTTTCTTTTTAAAACGACATAATAATGAATTTAGACCTTTTAATAGAGTTAGCAGGTTAACACTTTTCAATGGCATTACGTACTCCTGAGCTGAGAGATACTATGTCCATTTAAACCGAATTGGATTATTTAATCGACAATATCCAATTTTGGATTCAATCCAGTGATCTACAAACAATAGTAGGTCCTGCACAAGACTTGCACAAGGCCGAATTAGATGACTTGAAATAAAAAACACCGAGTTTATTCAATACTCAGAGAAATTGAGCACGTAATTTCTCATAATGACTGTGAAATATAATGAATATGACATATGTTTTCCGTCTCTGAGATACAATTAATCTAAAAGTGATGCGGAAGTTATTTTTTCAACCCCTAAGATCCTCAGAAAAAAATGTCTATAATCATTCAATTGAATATTATTCTGTCAACGAATACCTCTGAATATAATGTATATTTCAAATATTTTTTTTCTGTTCAATATGTTGGAGATCATATTCAATGTAGAATAAGTTACTGAAAGATAATTTTCGTCTACTGTTCTATACGATTATTCACCTGACCAAAATATATTTGAATCAACTAGAGTTATAATATATTATTGCTTTGAACTGTTTCATATTTCGCAACTCATATCTTAAACAGTTGCTTTACGATTGGCATTCTGGTCGAGACTTTTTATGTGCCGTTAAAATTTTTCACCTTTGTTTTATTTGGAATCACTTTTATTGTCGGTTCTACAGACTAAGTATAGCCCATATAAACTTTGTAATATATGTGTTCCTCGACTTTTACGTCTGTTCTTAGCCACTTTTATTAGAATCTTTAATGTTTTCTATTAACTATTTCTATTATGCCAATAACTTTCTGTAAAAATTCAAAAGTTTCACGACTTCCCGAACACATTGGAGATGGAAAGAAAAATAAACAGTTTCATGAGTAAATCAGCATGTTTTTAGTTTATTCCAGTTTTAGATTTTCCCCAATTCAAATCGTATTTCCAAAAAAGAAACAGTCAAATAAACACGTTCCGAAGAGAAAACCATTTGACGGACCCCAAATTTTGATAATTAATATTTTTGTCGTTGGAGAACGTGACTAGCGAGTATCACGTAGGGGAGACCGAGTCAGGTTGTGTCATGGGTTGGTTGTAACAGCGCCCCTGACAGAAAATTTAACAAACGCTGACGAAACATCGTGAAAACTACACCTGTATTATAATGCCATTTCGATTTACAAGCACATGATAATGATAATTATAATGATATATTGATTTGCCAATAATTATTCGACATATTATATTCACAAAGAAACAAAAATATATACAAATAAATATGGAGCTTTCCTTCGGAAGCCTCAGATGCTGGTATGTAGTGAAAAAAGGATATAATCATTGAATTTCTAAAAATTTTAATTTAATTTATATGATATTAAAGGTATAATATATAATTCTAATTCCATAAAAATCAGCTATTATAAACGTAAGATTGCAAATGATTTCTTGTGTAACAAATTAACAAGTTTCATTATTTCAATGCATCAGTCAAGTGAAAATTTTGGGCTTCTGTGAGTATAGATCTTGAGCATAGTGGAAAAACTTCGAACTCAAAATCACAGTGAATATAAGTATAAATTCACAGGCAGAGGTAGGAGGAGGTTTAATACAGTACTCAAAGAAGAAACAGCAAATAATACTGGAGATGCACTCTTCGTTTCTAATGAGGTTGGACCTTATGCAGAAAAAAACTACACCCTCCCTATTACTCTATTCCTATTTGTGAAGCTATTTCTAATTTGGATTTCAAAACAACCTAACTGAAACTAAAATGAATTGATACTAACTACATATTATTTCAACCCACAGAAACAAAATAGCAATATATTTATATTTCGCCATTGTAAATAATGAAAAATCAAAGTAATTTACATTATCAATGGAACGTTTGAAATAAAAATACAATCATCTATGATTTCTTATTTCTAACAATTTTTCCCACATCATCGGTTGAAAGCTCTCTTGAATTTGTATTGATCTGAGGTCAACACAGCCAAAAGAGGTTTTATAACGGATTCTTGTATTGTGTGAGTGGTCGGAAGGGGGAATTGGTTTATATGTTTAAAATGAAATATCAGAAGAATTTGTAGATACAGTTGCTTGCAGATTAAAACTTATGATTCTGCATAAAGTTTTTGAGACGAGTACGTGAATTCTTTGTTGTGAATTATTTTAATGAGCCTTTCTTGAGTTACTTCTAATGTGTGGAGGTAGTTACCATTCGAATATTCGGATGGATGTTTCGACGGTGAGCGATATAAAGCTCACATGTAATTTGAAACCTTTTGTTATTGATTGTTGTTCTAATATTGATAACCCTATTATTGCTTACCAATGACTTTATTCCATATGCATTAATATGTTCACTTTTAATATAAACAATACAACCGTCATTTTGATTTATATTGCCATCATTATATATGACATCATAACCAGGTAAAGCCAGTTGAAAAAAACTCAAAACTTTTCAGGTTACTGTTGAAATTATGATGCCAAAGTTGCGATTGAAGACATGCAACATGATTTTCCATTCGACAATTTTTTTGTTATACTCCGTATATTGATATGGATCAGTCTGTAACCAATTCCTTCCTCAAGTAATGAATCACATTCACCGAAGTCATTTGAAACTCTTGTTTTGAGTTTTTGTAAGCTAGAGCTCTTTAATATATGGGTCCATATCAAAACACTTTTTGTGGAACAAGATAATGTATGGAATGAATAGTACGAGACCGATATATAAAACGTTTAGAATTGGTTGGGTTTTTAATTTCTTTTTGCCTCCAATGCCAATTGCTAACATCTGCAACGCAGTTTCTTTTGGGTCTTTGTTGGTTATAATATGGTTTGTGATCACGTCTTCAGATTTTTTAATTTCCTTGATGGAATTGATGGTTTTTTCAAGTAGAGTAGCTAAGAGATCATGGACCCGATGGCAACACCGCCTTATGAAAAATACCAAATAAATTTGGAGAAAAAAGCCAAGCTCCGTTTTGCGAATTTTTGTTCCAACATGGGATTCTCCACAAGACAGTGTTGCCAGATTTCCTTTGATCCACAAGATTTTATACACCAGTCAGATGGCGCACGATCCACTGTATTGAAAATAAAATATCCCTGCGCGCTCGACCCAATCTTATCTAGCACTCAAGATGAAATTCAGTCTTTGCCACCCTCGTGTGGGTTGAATAATTTCCCAACCTAACTGTTCCATATTGAAAAGTCGGGTCTATGTATGTGAGCGGCCTAGAGCCGTGATGTTGTAATCGATAAAAGAGAGGTGTTGGAGTAGTATGAAGTGAGGAGATTGATTAACGTTCATTTGTATATACAATATTGTAAAATCTTGTGAAGTAATAAGCTGAAAATTATCAACTTGAGTTGTGCCTAGATAATGTTAAGACGGATTGTAATTTAAGACATTTAAGACATAGGTGTTGAAATAGTGTGAACTGAAGAGAGTAAATAACGTGCATTTGTATAGATGATATTGTCAAGTATCGTGAAGTATTAACCTGGAAATTATCAACTTGAGTTGTGTCAAGGTAAGGTTGAGACGAATTATAATTCAAGACATAGGTGTTAAAGTATTATGAACTGAAGAGAGTAAATAACGAGCCTTTGTATATATGATATTGTCGAATATCGTGAAGTATCAATCTGAAAATTATCAACTTGAGCTGTGCCAAGGTATGATTAGGGTGAATTGGATAAATATAACTATTGACAAAAACTCTTTCTATTATACCAAAATTTGACCTCACATTTTCGCATTATATGAAATAAAATTATATTACAATTTGAGGCAACATAGTAGATGATATTGACGTTACTTTAACTGAAAAGTGTGTATCACCTCAATTTGGTTTCTTTTTCCCCACACATTGACCAGATCTAATGGTGAAGTTCAGTTTAACCTTGAAACTGTTAAAGATATCTGAATGCTAGGTTTTCCTCGAGGGTGGAGTTTTCATGTATGCCGATGACACAACAATCATTGTGACGTCCCCAGATATGAATGAAATTGAAAATAAAACTAAACTAGTAATCAATGGATTCGAATGTTGATATAGAAACAATCATTCGAAAAATAATGAAGATGAAACAACATTTATCCAGTTTTCAAGTAAGTATCAACGCTCTCTCCAAATAGATCTAGGTTTCGAAACAACAGAATATACAAAATTCCTTGGAACACAACTTGACAATAAACTGTCTTTCAAGAGTCATATCAAATATGAATTGAAGGGGTTATATTTTTAGGAGTGATTCATTTTTGTGAAAGAAAGTTTTTGATACAAAAAAAGAATGAGGTAATCTTTCAAAGAAAGGAAGGAAGTATTCAATTTGAAAATAAGTATATCAAATACTTGTGCACTTCTCTGAGAAAAAAATGTATTTTGCCTTCCTAACAATGAAATCAACTTTTTTGAAACATAATCTCTTGGATATATACTACGGTCTAGTGTATTCTAGCTCAATATAAATATCACCATTTGGAGGCACTCATCAGAAATAAATAGAATCTTTATAATGCAAAAACGCTTCACTATACTGAATTTTGATCTCAAATACAGAAAATCTTGTAAAAAAATATTTCAAGACAAAACATTTCTCACATTACCATGTATTAATCTTCACAAAATATTAAGCTATGTTCATGTACATTCCCATTTGCTAACAAGAAATGAGAAAATTTACTGTCGTCAAACGAGACGGAGAAACGACTTCCACCAGGAAAAAATGAACCGTAATGATTACAAAGGTTCGCCACTTTATGTCGGGGCAAAATATTTTCACTTA
>WOGP01004234.1:0-14233 GCA_015342065.1 Leptinotarsa undecemlineata | reverse complement strand
AAAGGTAAGACCTCGTTAGTCCTTAGCTCGCACAAGTTTCTCAACTTCTGAGAGTTGTCGTTCGTATGGGGGCGGCAGCTGAATGACGGAAAAACAGATTTTAAACAGATTTGAAAGTATAAAGTTGATGATGAAATCTAATGAACGAAACGTCGGATTGCAAATTGGCTTATATCGTACTATAACAAATATAAAACAGTACTGAAATAACTGCCAATGAATGAAAAGCTCATTCAAATTCTTCAGAAAATTAAGAGTTTTATTATCATTTGATAGTCTTGAAACTTGTCGCCCACGCATTAAATTAATAAATAAAGAAAAGACGTGGACATACTTCTAACGATCCCAGAAAGGGGGATATTTTCTTTCTTTTTCGAATACTACTCACCATAATTCAATTGTTCTTGCATATTTTATATTGTTTCAAATTGTTTTCCACATCAGTTTACATTAGTCAACATTTCAACAACAACCATACTTCAACCTTCAACTAGAATATTTGACATTCGATTTTTACAGTGTCGCCAATTACCCAAGTTCCTTTTTTCTATTCAGGTTGGTTGTCCAGTTGAAGTATTCTGTGGTCCAATCTTCTCCTGTTACAAAATAGCAGGATAGCTTAATCAGGTGGCATATGTTTTTTTACGATATTCTCGTCTTCACATATATCACATTCTTATTTTATGTGGTTCTTTACAAGGACAAAACACAAGCACTATAGGAAAATCCTTAAGTCGCTCTAAGAGCAGTGCCTGTGCGAAAGTAGTGATTCACATTGAATTTGAATCGCTGGAGTTAAATCCATTTGGAAAAACGTTCTCAGGAAGTTTATTCCACACAAACGCAGTTCTCCAAATGGAAGAGCTCTTGAACCCTCTCTACTCGGGAAACCTTTTCAACATTGACGTGGATTCTGTTTTGTAATGACGTTGTCACTTTTACATGGTAATCCGAATCATACGGTCTGGGTACCGCCGTGAAAAAGAGTTTCAATGTTATCACTTCATCGTTTGTTTTACCTAACTTGAATCATTTTTTCAAAAAACAAATCTTTCAGACTCTCCTCCAACCACGACATCTTTAAAAGCGGTTATCAGCACAACTGTCCTTTGCTGGGGTCTAAGAGGAAGTCCAATTATGAACCACCCTATAGACAATGTGGTTAAGGAAAATTAAGTGAGAGGTTTCCTCAACCGGCCCCGTGAATTAGGGACCAATGGGCCTATTACGAGGATTTGGTCCTAGACGGCGAACGCAACGCCACCGGATGCTTTGAGTGGACACATGAGACAAGAGTATTGGGCCCGCGCGAAGAGGGCAGATGGTTAGAAACATATCCGGAGTATGCCGCCTTTTTTACCAAAAATAGATTATGTATCTTACCTTATGGTTATATAGCTCTTATCTAGCCTGCTAACCAAGTGACTGTAATACCACCGGTTGACGCAGGTGGATAGGAGACTCGCATAATGCCACCAGTGGAGACAATCAGAACACGCAAGGCAACTCCACCGAATTAAACCTCTGAAACTAAAGAACTGGTTTGTTTGGAGTTCAGAAAAGACCGACATATCGCTAATTAACACCGTGTACACAGCTGTTTTGTCGCTATCCGAATCGGAAGAAAGGTATCACAGCTCGGCGGTTCAGAAGATTCTTGAAAGCGGCTAAGATCAAGTTGACGAGACAATACGCGTCTCGTATCTAATGGGTGATGGATTACAAGGTGGCCAACAGGCCTTCCACTCATCCACCACATCACATTTTGAGTCAAGGCGTACTGCTGACCATCAAAAAGTTATCCCTTGATAACGCTGCAAGTGGCCGCTAAAAGGTCACTAGGTATATAGTGAGGTGAGTGAGAAGTACCACATCGCGAACAAGTCCCGCTTGTTCTGATCCTTTCGTTTGGTTCGCGACCATGAGAGCAGAATTGGAGCGAAGTCATTATGTACTTGTGATGCACTGTTTGGAACCTTTGGTGTAGTAATTAATATTACTGGAGTTCTATCCGAACTCCAAATCGTTATTTTTAACACCTAGACACGTGTTTCAATCACAAAGTGATCATCTTCAAGAGGAATATTAAACTGATTAATCTCCAGTTATATCCATTGAACGAAGTAATTACAACTCTGTCACCGAATTGGAACCCGTTCAGCAAAAGACCCGCATAAAAGTCGCAGAGAACAGTTTAATCCAGCGTGAGGTCATCTTTAAGAACATCGAAGACTTCTACTAGGTTGAGTGGGTTAAAGACGGAAACAGAGGGGTTCATCATAGCCTGCCAGGAAAATGTCTTCAACACCTTAGTCTATCGCAACCGCGTGATGGGTATAGAGGTTCCTGACATCCAGGTGCATATCTATCGACATAACGCGGCCCTAACAGTGCCTTATTACCACCTAGGGCACTTTTACGATATTGACTAGACACCGGCGTTGCCTTACGCTCCGGGGGATATTGAATACTTTGTAGGGAATGGGAAGTGTCGAATTTATCAGAACTATTCATTCCCCACCATCAGGAACGAATTCGTCATGGGTGAGACGAATATCGCCCTAAAAGAGGAAGAAAGACAGATGATATTTTTCTCTGAAATTTTCAGAACGCTCTGTTAAGATGGAGTGATTATTGGAGTGGTTGGTGGTACTAAAGCAAAAATCTTAGTAATAAAAATTCAGATGGCTGTCAGTTTCGGCGTATTGCATCTGCATAGAGCACATGAATCTCGTAACCAAGGATCACCTATCCTGCGGTATAGGGAGTGGTCATTGGTTGACGATGCTAACGCGCCCTCCCGAATGTGTTGGGGCTTCGGGGATAGGGGGGACATGGCCCGACCAGCTCAATCTTCGGAAAAATGATGAATAATAATAATAATGATGCTCATGTGTATAACAATAGTTATTTAGCAAATTTTGTTAGAGGCAATATTGTTTACATAATATTTAAATTATTTTTTTAAATATTAAAGCAGTTACATAACTTATTGTTATAATTCTATAATCTCTCTATGTTAAAATTTATTTTCGACTTTCAGGAATAAATGATAGAAAAACAAATTGAAATATGTAACTATTCAATTCAATTTTAAATTAATCAAAAAAATATCTGTTTCATCCTATACGGACATTTTCAAACTTATACAATAAATAATACTTATACAATAAACAATATTGTATAAGTTTGAAAATGTCCGTATAGGACGAAACTGCAGTTAGTTACAAATAAAAGGGGTAAAAAACAGAAATTTTAATTTCCGTTTTCTCCATTATGATTTCCTACCACGTAGTAACGGCTACATCCATCAATTTATTGAAACTTAATATTATTAGTTTTAGACGACATATGTTACCTAAAACAGTTTTCCATTTACTCATATAATAATACAATAACATTTTCAACAAAGGTATATATATATATATATATATTTATGTAATATAAAAATTACAACAGAAAATCCGTGTACTTAGGTGTATATATTTCAACTAGTTTGTGCTGAAAATAGTAAAGTGTACAAGAGACATTGTAAAGGTTAGATAAAGTGTATGATATTGTGTCTAAACTTGAGCAAATCGAAGTTGACGTTAATTCTATTAAAGACAAGTGAACGATATTAGTTCTAAAAATTTACTAGAAAACGTGAACTTTTATGAACTTATACAAAAGAGCTTAGGAAAAGATAAAAGCAGTTTGAGACACTTTCAAATTCAGTTTACCAAGAGTGCCTGTTGAAGATAGAATTCCATATAAAAAATATGAATGACACAAAATGACTATGCTATGGGTCCTGTTTTCTAAATAGGATCATAAGTCTAAAGCCCAAAGTGTTTCAGTTTATTGGAATTTTCTCAAAAACTAGGTAACCATTGAAGAACAAATTCGTGCTTCATAGCAGAAATGAAGGTATAGCAGACAGAAATTTTGTGTTTTCATTACAACATAATACGTATCAATTTTTGAAGGCATATAAGATGTTATATACAGATCTGTATTTTTAGGTACAGGGAAATGAGTATTGATGAATCTAATGTATTGCGGTTATAATCAAGCCTCTCAGATCATAATCACAACATTCAACATCTCATCTTCTTTCGAAAAGATATTGTTTCAGTTACATACCGCCAAAGCATGCACAAGCAAGAAATTGTATTTTTCAGAACAATGTAGTTACAATTCTATACTTTTTAGTTTAACTGGTACCTAATAAGATACAAGTGTGGCCATGAAAGTCTCAGGTATCTTCTTGTAATCAGAAAAGTGATGATATGGAGGAAATTTAGAATTTAAAATAAAGTAAAACATTTTTTCAAATCTTGTGGACCAATGAAATCAAGATTAATAAGATTGGCTGATAAGAAAATATCTGGTTGAGGTAGAGATCGAACTCGAGACTATTCGATCATGAATCGGACACATTACCACTGAGCCATTTTACCGCTCATTAATATTTTATAATCAATATTATTTATTGACAACTGCAATACGAGGGTGATCTGAAAAGTTTCCGACCTAACAAAAAAGATACAAGCCATTTTTGAAATTTTTTTTGCTTTCAACAGTCTCCTTTTAACTCTACATACTTCTCCCAGCGATGCTCCCACCTCTTTAAGCCGTCCAAATAGTACTCGGCGTTTTCCTCTGCAAAATAATTATTCACGAAGGTGATTGCCTTTTCATTTGACGAAAATATCTGTTCTCCGAGCGTAATTTTTAGATGATGGAACAAAAAGAAGTCGCTTGGGGCTAGATCTGTTGGGTAAGGCGGATAGTCAATCAGTTCAAACCGCAATTCGTAGATTTTTGCCATGGCAACCGCTGAGGTGTGATACGGTGCGCTGCCTTGGTGAAACAAAATTTTATTTTTCTGCAAATGTGGCACAGTTTTTCCGCTTGTTTTGCCTTCAGCTTGTTAAGTTATGACGAGAAGTATTAGGTTAGGTCCAAAATGAGTGGGTTTATTCGACCGTCCACCGCAACCCGCAAGGGTTTATTGTGGCTCACACCTATTCATACTGGACCAAATAAACCCAGCATCTTAACTAAAGCGATATGTATGGTGAGTGGTCTTTCAGGTCAGATGGTAAGAGTACGATTCTGCCGAACTCTATAAAAACCTGATTCGGTCCCCTGCGGGGTAGGCACAACATGTGCTCTGTTTCATCATTTTCCAAACAAAGGCGACACACACTGTCTTCCGACAGTCCGAGTCTCTGCATATGATTATTCAAATGACAGTGACCTGTTAGACATCATAGTTCATCCCTACTGTAGTCCAATAAACGCCTTGGTGTGAGCCAATCCTGGAAGATTCTGCCAGAAGTCCATAAACCTTCTTGCCGTTCAGGTGTTCAATTTGTTTGGCAAACCCTAAAGCGATGCCAGTGACAGGTTCTGGTCCGATATACTCCATGACTATCCCAAAAAAGTTTTTGCTTTTTTTGGAGCCGGTTCCCCCTTTGCAGTCCACTATTTAGACTGCATTTTCGTTTCGGGCGTATAATGGTGTATCCCAATTTCATCTACATTCATTAATCAGCGCCAAAACTCAGATTTATTCTCTCATGCCTGAATGTTGATTTTATATTTGACAAACACGTTCATTTGACAAGTTCATAAACTCTGTTATCTCTCTTACTTCAATTCGGCGTTCGTTTAGCACTATTTGGTGAATTTTGGCGATGTTTTCATCGATATTTGCAGTTTTTGGGCGTCCCGAACATTAATTGTCTCCCTAGCTCTTACGGCCATGTTCAAATTCAGTTGTCCAAAACTTCACTGTGGTAAATGATGGTACAAGCGTTTCCATACACAGAATCCAACTCATCTTTGATTTGAGTAGGCGTATCGCCTATTTAATGACAGCTCGACCTAGTCCAGTGAAAACTATTTCCAACATCAAATATATGGATTAATAGTGATACGAAGGCCTGTTAAAGTAGGGAACTAATTAAGAGGGCTGATTTTGGGAACATACCAGAGACTATTATAATTTTTTGTTGAAACTTTGAAAATATAATTTTATCAGCAAGTACAAAACTATAATTTTTCAATTTTAGCTTACTAGCTCAAATACTAAAGCATTCACTGCATTCCGTCTTACATGCACAACGAGAAAAATATTAAAAAACCTGATCAGGGTTCATTTAAACATGCTTATATATTAAAAATTCTAGTCTTAGATAAATTGACACTTTTCTATGAATGTATATACTAGTCTAGTTACACAGATGGTATACATTTTACTTTATTCTAAAGATAACAACTTTAATTTTTTAGCTGAAAGTGCACTCATAAAAACAGCCAAAACTTCTGAAACAAGCAAACAATTTTTTTAAATGTTTTCTTTTCCACACACAATTTTCAATTGAATTCCGATCTATTGGTTATTGTTCAAGCTTCAATAATTTGAAATATTGAGTATCTACTCAATTGTTTTGGTCTCAACCTTCAACCAATACCTAATATCAACAATATGCAATTTCTTGAGATAATGAATAAAATTGAACTATTTTATGTCAGTATTCCACAGACAACTTTCAAATCGATTCACAATTTCAACAAAGTAAGTTCCAATTTTCAATTAATTCCGATCTATTGGTTATTGTACAAGCTCCAATAATTTGAAATATTGAGTCGATAATTGTTTTGGTCTTGTTGTTCAACCAATACTTAATATCAACAATATGCAATTTCTATGAGTAGTCTGCCGATTTGATATGTAAGCTATTCACAAGGAATATGATTTCAGAGCCTGATTAAAAAAAAATACTTTCACAATCAATTAACGTTTTCAAGTAAAAAATAAATCCATATTTCAGCAAATGCAACATGTCTAACATTTTCCATAATATAATTCTGGTCATTTATTCTTTTAACTCTTTTGAGGGTATATAAATACAACTGAATAAACAATAAAACAAATTAGAGTGGTTTTAGTAAACGTTTGAAAATATCAAGGAAGAAAGTTATTGAACTTGTGAAATGATTTGCCCAATTAGATCATTCATCAAATAAAAACGTACGCCCTGAATACCGATCATATTTTTCAACAGAAAGTCAAAACAATATCTAGATTCCTTAGTTTCAATGCAATTACAAAACACTACAACAAACACTCATACTAGAAATTAAAAATAATAAAAACAAGGTGAATGATAAATAGAAAAATGTAATTCAGATTTTCCTCGAGTTGTGAATACTTCCAATGCTTCAACCTAGGAATCGCACGATAAACTGTAAGACACAGTTAATCCTTAGCTCTCACAAATTTGACTTTTGAGGGTTGTCACTTAGTAGCGTGACAGCTGGTTGATGGAAAACAGATTTATTAAACTTACAAGTTGAATCTAATCCACGAGTATTGATAACATTATTACTGATGCCATTTGTATATTTATGATTCAAATTCGTCTGATAATGATTACACCTATTCAAAAGCTGTTGGAAGAGCAAAAAAATTTCATGTTCACTTACTGAATTCATCGTGCTAGTGTTAATGAACGTACTGTTTGACATTGGTTTGTGAAATTTTGTTCTGGAGATTTTAACCTTAAAGATGAGCCCCAAAGTCGTCGACCTGCAGTAATCTAGGTCGAGAATTTGAGCACCCCGGTGGAATATGACCCATCACAAATGGTGCGTGGGATGGCGCAAGAACTGGGCATCAGGCGCCATAAGATTTTTGATGGTTCAAAACGTATTATGACAGTGGTTGGACACTGAAGAACCACCTAGGTATTTCCCAAAGGTGAAAACCCACCAAAAAGAGACCATGGTTACTGAATGGTGGTCCATAGCTAGTATGATTCACTATAATTTTCTGCAACTGGGCCAAACCATCACAGCAGAATCCTTTTGTAAGGAAATCAACTAAATATACCGAAAGTTTTGTCAGCAGCAACTGGCACCAGTCAACGCCCATCCGCCCGTTTTACAAATCACCGTATGAAAATTACCTGAATTGAGCATTCAAGTTTTGTCCCAGCCACCATACTCTCCAGACCTGTCGCCAACAGACTACCATTCTTGCATTAATCAACTTGTGTTACATTGGCAAAAGTGCCATGATTCAAATAACGCTTATTTCAATTAAATCAAAATGTATTCACTGAGATATGGTAGTTTAAATACACTCATTAAAACGGATAAAACTTTTGAAACAATCTGAAAACATGCTTCAATCTCCAGAAAACATTGTCTACTTTTTTTGTGATTGGTAACACTCTTTTCAATGCACATTTCATCAATCAAAGTGGTCGCATTCGGAAAATTAGGTCATCTGGTTGTATAGAGGCCAGTTCTTTGGTTTTAGTAATTCGTTTTACTAATTCAATCAACCTCTATGTGAATGTTGAGTCAATTCCAACTGCTGAAGTACCACTTTTGACTTCTGAGGGATGTCACCCACAAGGGAGCTGTATAACGGTAAAACACATTTCAACATATTTTACAGAAACCTGCCCCAAACAAATGGCACAGAAAGGAAATTGAAGAAAGACCATCTAAACAAGGGGATGAAATAGAAAATAAGAATTGGAATATTACAAATTTCAATTAGGCGAGTAGGCTACTTAATAGCAAATTATTTAGTTCATTTAATTTTTCTTGTATCTTTTTGAAGATCCTTACTAAAGATTGAATTGATTTTCAATAGTAAATCTTCAACTTCAAACTCTTGTTTCTCAATACGTCTACAATGTCACTTCGGCACTTTTGCTTCTATTCCTTCATATTCATAATAAAATAGGTCAATAGGAATGTATACATGTAATGACCTGTGAGATATTTTTGTTTCATTAGAACAGATAAAACTTTTTTGAAAAATCTGTATGTTTTTTAAAAATTTTGACTGCACCATAACACCAATCTGATGATGAGATGACAACTTCCATAAAACAATCTGAATGTATGAAAAAGGTAGGTATTTAAGAATATTGGCAAAATATTCTACAGTAAAAGTATTCAAGCGACTACAAAAATGTTCTTTGCAATCGGCAATAGATGATACAGCATAAAGCAAAAGAAGGTTATGTAATATAAAACTCTCTATTGAGACTCTCTAATAAACTTGCAAAAAAGTCATTCAAACATATCACACATTCAACAAGTGATTTGTTTTAGTCTGTTTCAATTCTCAAACAGTATTATGTGTTTGCAAAACAAAAATTCTATCAACTCGATGCAAATTGATTATGTTTTAGTTGAGTTGATATGGCTGCTTCTGAAGGTATAAAAAGCCTAAGTAAAAAAAAGCTGACTGAACTGGTCCTCCACAGTTTTTGTCCTGCCAAAATGTTTTAAGGCAATGCAGCAATATATGCGAAGTTCATTTCTCTTCACTTACGCCACCATTCCTGTATTGAATTGACTCTGGTCTTCCTCCTAAAGGTGCTTGGGGAAGTTTCTCTTTCAGTGTATTGAACTTAGCTTGCATTAGTTTAAGTTGAGTGTGCAATGAGCTACTGAGCTGTTTTTGTAAATCTTGCACTTCCATTAAGTCTTTGCGC
Source organism: Leptinotarsa undecemlineata (assembly GCA_015342065.1). Taxonomy (NCBI): domain Eukaryota; kingdom Metazoa; phylum Arthropoda; class Insecta; order Coleoptera; family Chrysomelidae; genus Leptinotarsa; species Leptinotarsa undecemlineata. Next base: position 4,721 of record WOGP01004234.1, on the reverse strand, counting down.
AAGTTTTGGTAATTAGTTCTCACTTCTCCCACTGACTTTAGAATATCATTCACCTGTACATGTTCTCCATTATCCGAGAAAATTTCGCTCTCAATATCACTTACTTGCTGTGCTAAATTGCCCATTCGTTCATCAGTTTGTTTCATCTGAAAACATTCCCTCTGCTTACCAAAAATACTAGAGGTGACTATGATTTTAAGCTACAGTTTACAGGAATAAATATACCTTGCTCTCTATGTCCTCTACTACTTGATTCATACCAGAAAAAGGACTGTTTTCACAGTTCAAATTAAATCAGCAAAATTTTACAATACAGAAATTGGAGAATTTTAAGTTATTTACCCTTTTTTACTTTTTTCATTTTCTTATAAACGGTTAACAACTTCTTCCATTTGTATGGTATTTGCTTCCTTAGTCAGACGCATTTGGCCAGTGCGCACATAGATTAATGGAGGAGTGATATATCTGCACTTTATTTCATCCTATCTGTACTAAAATTTATATCTATCTTGAATTTTTACACTTATATTTTATGTTTCTGAAAGCGAAACGAGTTATAATATCATTTATTGCTTCCTCAATTGTGGTTTATTATAACTTAATTATACTTTGTACCTCAGTATGAATTGTCCAATAAAGCTTATTACTATTACCTAACATAATAGGAGCTTCGTCAGGGGTATAATTAGAGTTGCTCGAAACAATACCGCACTATATATGTAGCATTACTCGTTTTCTGCCGTTAGTTTATCAAAGACTGTATGTGAAATTATATAACATCGTTATGAACTTTATTACAATTGTACTTTTCTTCCTGTTTTTGGTAAGGTCCTTTTTTTTTTTCATCAGGAATATCCCAGTATCTGTACCTTGTCTGTAAAATGACGAATGTTTATTTATTGTTTCTACATAGTCATAGTCATAGTAGAAAGAACTATTTTGCAGATCTACAGATCTGCAAATTGTTCTCAGTAAACATTGCTTTTGTAATTTTGTAAAAAGAGTGAAATTATTGCAAGTCGGAGCTCCCAGATGGAAAATTCGACCAAATCAATCATTTCCGACAGAAAAAAATTCTGACGCCCTCACACCCATAGGATTTAACAAATATTTGAATTTTCATGCTCCATCAAAATACAGTGACTCTAGTCAATCATACAATTTTGATGCTGTTTATAGTTTTTTAAAATTTGTCCAACAGTTGTTAGTTTACCTAGAAATCTACAGTTATTGAATACTATTCTAGCGCCAGCTTTATCATAATCAAAATGCTTGTACCGCAAAGTACTCCTACCGCAACGTTACTAAGTCCTACATACCTAACAATCAGCACGGACACTCCACGATGCCGCCTTTGATCTCAAAAAGTTTGAAGACGCCATCTTGAAAAGCGGATTACTCAGGGCCAGACTTGCGACATGGTGTCTATAACAGAGGCGTACTGGAAATTTTATCTTGTCATAATTCATGAAATTGAATTTGTTTTCAAATGAATTTATCTAATAAAATAAGGTTCGTCATTTGATTGTTGCTATTTTATTTACCATAACGAATAATATATTGATACGATACTATTTGTAATTCTTTCAAATAAACTAAGAAGTGATAGCTAATGGTTTTCAGATTTAGATTTGACTGGCACAAAATGTGAGAATCTCTTTATGGAAAACATCATCTCGTTTGGTTTTTTGCAACCCAAGCAGAAATTTTCCTCTATTCATACATTAAGAGCCGTAGATGTGACAGAAACATTTGGTGTTAAATAAGAAACATTCGAATAGAGCCCAATTTCCTAAACTCTAAATATTTTTGTACTTGTTGAACTGTTTCACTATCCAAGTTAGCATTTTCAGAAGTGAAATTGATAAGAAACATCAATTGATAAGATACTGATTTGGTTACTGAAACGTTCATCGGGTACAAGTATGGTGTATGGAAAATTGAGCTCTAATTAAAAGGTTTCATTAAGGGGCGATTATAGTCTGGAATGATCCTCAACTAGGGATTATCTTACTTTTGTCAGCATATCTCATTTGTTGAATATCACCATTCAATTGTTACAAAATTCTGCACCACTTCTATCAATAATAACAGCTTTATTCCATAATACTTCACGGTGTGGAACAGGGTAGACATTGGAAAAAGAGGCAATCATAAAAATCAGAAACGCAATAAAATGTTTTCTCTATATCAAATATTGTTTGAATTTGGTCTTGGAGTCATCTTAATTCCAAATATGATAAAATTCAGTTTGAAATTATGTATGAACTTGCTTGAATAGAAAAATTGATCAATCAGATTAAAAAAAAACATGCTCAACAAGCGACTCACAAACGTTAGTAACTGAAACTCTCAAATAAAAATGCAGTTGATTGTAAAAAATATATTAGTGGTACCTACACACAAACATACATACATGCATACATGTATGTTTGTGTCTATGTCTATACTATCTTTCACAGATAAGTAATTTGTTCACAAAAAGAAAGGGGGGTTTCTTCTAAAACAACTGTACAGAACTGTACAGAAAAGTATAGTGTAATTCTTAAATACCTATATTCATTTAACCTTGGAAATCTGTATGTAATCTACTAACCCAGACAAGTTTGTTGTTTGCAAATGACAGCTGTTCAGAGAGCTTCATCTAATAAAGAAAGTTTTTATTTCCTATTTTCAATGATTTGGTGAAGTAGAAGTTGAACAAAGTTTCATTCAAACAAAATAATAAGTTTTTGAAAGTTATATCAACTATCATAGATTCATTAAGTATTATGTAAATTGTTTTTTAAATTTCATGTCAACAATTTTTGTAATACCAAAATTAAACTTGACAGGTCCACTACTTTTCAACATGGCCGACATAGCGACGCAAAGTATATGCGCGTACTTTTCCAGCCCAAGGGAGTATCCCTGCTGATTGTTAGGTATGCTGTGACATAACGCTATATTGCATAGTTCTTGCTACGCTCGTCCACAAAAATCGCGATCGCTACACGAAACGAAACATTTCGCTACTGATTATATAAAAAGCTATTTTCCAAAACAGTCAGATTAATAGTTCTGAAATTATATTCAATGGGTTACAAATAATTCAGAGCGAAATTATAAAAGTTTTGATGCAGAATCAGACGAAAACATTTGACATTACATCATTTGACATCATTAATTTCATTCAAAATTCAGTCAGATTTCCATTTATCTTAAATATCTTTCGTCGTAACTCGCTCAAGCACCCTATTCGATTTGCAATGGGGATGTCACATATAGTGGAATTCTCATCTTGAAATACCATCGTAGACGAAACGTAATCCTTTATACTGCCTACGAAAGTCGCAGGTATCGGTAACGGCTTACTCCGATTCATTCAATCTGGGTCTATAGCCGTTTCGTTCGAGGTCTCGGGTGCCCGATTGTTTTCCAGTTTCATTCGGTGTTGATCGTTGATGTGTCCTGCGAGGTAGATTTCGCATCGGAAGCTGATGAAATCATTGTAGTATTTTGTACAGAAAGATGGTTTTGAAAAGGTGGGCGAAATAAGGGAAATTGATTTCATATGTGAAATGAGAGGGCGAAGGTTGTTATCTGAGAAATACAAAAAGAAAATGTTTACTGGAAAATTTATACAAATTCATTTTCGTGCGAGTTTACTGAACATTAACTTCGAATAATCCACGTGACTTATCCAGACAAGGGCCAATTTTCACAACGATTAAGAGTATCTGTGATTAAACATCTGGGGTTCCGAAGGAAAACACTTTCGAATATATGGAAGCGAAAATTGTTTTTCAATGCTGTCCCAACCCCTTCACAGATAGACTTACCAAAATTCCAGGGTTCATTATGTGTATCTGTATCTGTAGAGTAGGGAGGGTGAGTGTAAGTCCACACAGCACTTAGGTCACATGTGAACCATTGTATATTCTGCCGAAGAGTTGTTCTATTAGATCATCGTCCATCCTGTCCTTTCCAGGAAGGTGGATAGGTCACTTGGAGATATCTCCTCTATATCGGGAGGTGTAGGCCAAAAGACTCGCCGAACACACACACTCTTATTGACGATAACTTTGGGCACTCGCATAGGACATGCCTGACAGCTCATCTTCCTTTTCACACATCCTGCATAGAGGTGTGTCTACTAGCCTTATATTATGGAGGTGTTTCCTTAGTTGGCAGTGGCCGGTCAGAAATCCTTTTGTTAAGCGTAGATTTTTCCTGGTGATCGCCAGATATTTCTTTGGCGCCAGCTTCCCAGGGTTGTCCAGGCTGATCCTGGCCAAATTGCATCTTTTGATTGCAACCCATCTATTTAGGGATTGAGCATGGGTGTAACATTCGGCTAATAGGGTTTATCTGTTGTCAGTGCAGATTGTTATGTTTTTGCCAGATATTCCTTTCCTGGTTATTTCTTTTGTGGCAATTGAGATACCAGCCAATTCAGTTTGGACCACGCTGATATTTTTCCCATTCCCCGCTCAATCCTTAGGCTGAGTGATTTGGAATACACTCCACATTTGAGCCTTTTTTGGTTTTTGAGCCATCTGTATATATGCTCATTTGTTACATCTTTGTATATTTGTGTTTTATAGGGTTTTTTAAATACAAACCTGGGTTTAATTGCATCACTGATTACTTGCAGCAGAGGTTGCGCAGTAAGCGCTTCTCGCCATAGGCTCAACCTCAATTGACCCATTCCTACTTCGAGGTTTACACCAGCCGTGCGC
>WOGP01004233.1:0-14233 GCA_015342065.1 Leptinotarsa undecemlineata | reverse complement strand
GTTCGGTCGATTTTCCAGTCTGAATTGGCCCATCCTGGCCTCTCCCCATTATCACAAAGTGTAAAAGAGATAGATTCAGGAGTGTCTCCAATGCAGCTGTTGGGGTAGTTCTCATTGATCCCGTCATCAACAAACATGCAAGTCTTTGCACCTTGCCTATTGTTGATGGCGGTCGCCTGCTTCATCTCTGACCACCAGACCAGGGATGCGTATGTTATCATGGGTTTAACCACTATCGTGTATAGATAATATACCATGTCTGGAATCTAGGATTACTCTCAGACATTTAACCTCCCCCGACACTTGTATTTCTTCACCTCGAAGCCTTAGATGCCCGAGATTCTTCATTTTAGCCCTCTTGGTGAATGCTACTAAGGTCGATTTGAATGGGCTTATGTTGAACCCTTTTTCTTCGGTCCATCTTGTTATAATGGTCAGGGCCTGCTGCATCCCTTCACTATATTATTGGTTACTTCCACCCCAATTCTAAATCACTTGTTAAGATGTGCAACCTCTTGCTGCCGGTGAAGATGTGCCTCCGTAGCCGATGTTCTGGAACCCAGATGGAATGACGAGACAAGTATGCTGTCGTCAGCAAAGTTATTTATTGGATTCTTGATTTTTTTCAATGAGTCGTTGATATACAATAACAAGAGGTTTGGAGAAGCGTTGACGGTGAAAGTATTCGAGAGATATCCATCGACGGCCACCTGCAGGGAACATTCTTTCAGGAAGCTGGGGAGTCATACACTGAAATGATCCGACAAGCCATAGCATCAAAGTTTAGCCAGCAAACTCTCATATCATACACGGTTCTCTATGTTTCTAGGTTGCATTGTAAACTATGGGTGACACACGAAAGAAGGTCGCCTGTTGATCTTTATTTCCGAAAGCCATATTGATGATCACTTAAGATGTTGAGCCTTCCAAATATTTTAGGATATGGTGGTTAACGAGTTTCTCCATTATGTTTGATATCACTGATAGCAAAACGACTGGTCTATAGTTATTTGGAAGATTTTTCATGCCCTTTTTGGGAATAGGCTGAACGCAAGCAATCTTCCAAGAAGAAGGTAAGACAGGTTGAAAAGTTTTACGTAATAGCGACATTATTTTGAAAAGGAGTTATCTTTCTGGAAAAATTGGAGATATCTTTCAATTGTTACTTTCAGTAATTATTATTAGGCTAGTCATATCTGTACTCTGAAACACAATCACGTTCAAAATAGATGTCAACTGCTAATGATACCAAACGCTAATCGCAAACGCATAATCTCGTAGTGTATGCGAGTGCTAATTTCCATCCTCTTTCGTCCTAAAGCTTCTCTCTCAGGAAACGCGTAAACTGGTTTCCTAGATTTGACAAGCAGTAGTTATTGTTTGAATCAGGTCTCTTATACCATTTGTTTATAGTGATCGCTCTCAGTGTGTTATATTGAACAGAATCAAATCAGATTTTCTTGCTACTCGGAATGGTTTCCCGCAGGGGTCCATCCTAGATCCACTTTTGTTTGTAATATATACCTCTCAATTCCCTCATTGCCTTCGTTACACAAACATACATAGTTACGCTGATGATACGCAGACATACATGCATTTCGAGGAACCTTCCGTAGATGATAGTTGCCGAAAAATTAACATAGATTTGAAAAGTCTGACTGAAGTTTCGGAAAAATACTGTTTTTCTGTGAATGTCAACAAATCGTTTGTCATGTTTTTTGGGAGGTCAGCAACTAGGAAAAAGTGCTTCAATAATATAAGCATCACTATCGATAACGTGTCATTACCAAGAAAAGGCGAAGATGACAATAAAAAAAACCTTGGTTTGCTGATAAATCCGTCGCTAAGATTTTCATCGCATGTCTCACTGATTTTGAAAACCTGAAAACAATCTACCGTACCCGTGAAATACTGAAACGCCAATCTAAACAAATTCTTTGCGATGCACTTGTTTTATCCCATGCGAACTATGCTGATGTGGTGTACGATCCTTATCTGTTACAAACCGATAAGAGAAGACTGCAAGTATTACAGAACTCATGCGTCAGATTGATCACTGGTTCGCGGAGACGGGATCATGTGACACATCACTTACCAAAACTGGGTTGGTTGAATATGGAAAATCGGCGTATCTTACATGCATGTACATTATTTCACAAAATAATAAATCACATGAAGCCTGCTTATCTCTACAACAAACTCAGGTTTCGGACCGACGTTCATAATCTCAATTTGAGATTCATGAACTTGCTCACGCCCCCTCACCACAAAACTTCCCATTATCGTGGATCGTTTTCTTATTACATAACCTGGATCTTTAACAAATTACCTAACGGACTAAAGAATTCAAATTGTATTATATTCAAGAAGAAAATTAAAAATCTTTTGCTTATGAATGAAATTCATAGCATGCTGGATTTCAAGTGCTAGTATCTATTTTGTTTTTTTCTTTTTCTTGCATTGACTTCTTTTTTTTCCTTTTAATGATAGTATTATACATGTGTACAATTTGTCTTGCATAACGTTTTATGTAGTATATTTTTAATCGTTTGGTGTTTAATTGTTAGGTGATATGTTCGCTTGTGTGCACTTGTGTTTATGTTTACATAGATGTGCACACATTTTTTTGGTTGGATGGAAAAGCAAGGTCTGCTAATGTAGCGATTTCTCCGTAGCATGGTCAGAAATTGAAATCCTGCCATTTGATAGGTTATTTTTTTGTTTATATATTTTCTTCATTGTATTTTGTTCCTATCAATAAAAGTAATTATAATTATTACATCTCTGAAGTCGGGATATGATCCTACTTCAGAAGTTCTCGTTTGCGCTGGTCGCAGAGCTGATGTCAACGCACAAGCGAAGCTGAAATGGTCTTCATTTTCCACATTAATTACTGCCCTCTTCAAAGCGAAGAATTCCGGAAGCTTGGTGTAGGAGGATCCACTGAGATGACTATATTTGTTGATGTTTACTTCGATAAAAACAACTTTCTCCAGAGTCCAGCCTGTGAACACATTATTCGTTTAATGACTGAAATCTTTCATATTTATGTAAATAATATACCTGAGTCACGTTCTTGAAATTCAACAGCTTTTGCAGGCAACGTGTCTACGAATGTCCTCTTTAGAGTTATTTGATTGATCAACAATTTGGTTTTGGCTGTTGAAAGACTTCACCTCTAATATTTCCTGCGTCTGAGGTATGTTCTTCCCAAACAACTCCATGTTTATTTTCAAGGTGTTATGAACTTGCACCATTCGATCAATCAAAGTCACAACTTCATGCCTCACTTCATTGAAGAAAGATTGATAGTCTGAATGTAGATTCTCACTTTCGACTCTGTAGCTAAAACTTCTATATTTAAAAGCGCTGTTGATGATTTTCACACCTTCCTCAAATTCCGTACAGGAATTTATTCTATGCTCCAATGTTTTGAGGTGTGAATTCATCCTATTCACAGGCACCATTCTATTACAATAGATGCACAATTTCTGAACTGCACTTGGTTGGGCAGAATCCACTCTGGGCCGTTTTGCTGGAGGACCTGCATCATTATACGGCATGCAGGACTGCATTTGATGATGACGCATGTTATCTTTACGGCTGAAACTTTTACCACACCTATCACAGTGAAACATATTTGTAGGTATATTCAATACGCGCGATATCAAACTAACTCCTATGAATGAGTGGCACCTCTTTTATATGTTCATTCAAAAAGTGGGAGGAGGGAAGGAGAATACACGAACGCCACCAAATTTACATCAGCAAAGGCACATGTAATTGCAGAAGGTCACTCAAAGTCAAACTGAAAACGCACTCCAAAAGTCTCTTCGTCGATGTGGCTATTGCAGAAGTTCACTCAAAGTCAAATTGAAAACGCACTCCAAAAGAATCTTCGTCGATGGGGCTGAAAGTCGATCAAAGTCGAATCTTCGAAATAACAACGTGGATCAATGAAGGTCGTTCAAGGTCAAACTTAAAACATTACCTCAAAATCACCTTGATTTTGTCGTGTACGTAAGTCAGGGTCGTTCGAAGGCAAACTCAAAACAATTACCCAAACACCAAACTAATATTTTTGCACTCGACGCGCTTTTCGCCAACAAAGTTAGCATACTCTAGAGAAGAAAATTGGTCAAATAAGTTATTCAACTCTCACACCAAAGGTTCCAATCCCATAGTTATTCAAAATAATTGTTCAAAGTTATCTATACAACAAGGAAGCTGCGTAACTGGCTTGAGTTCATTCGAGATCAAAGTCGCCTTGTCGAAAATATAGAGAGTTAATGAAGGTTATTCAAGATTAAACTCAAAACACCACCTCAAAGTCACCTTGTCTGCGTTGCCGTATGACGTAGTCAAGGTTGTTGAAGGTCAAACTCATAACAACTCCTCAAAGTCACCTTCGCTACTTCGTGTGACGTAGAGGTCATTTCAAGGTTAAAAGTGGGGAAGTTCTGAAATTGGCTTAAACTAACTACTACGTTGGTGGTAGGAGTAGGGTCGGTTGGGGTAGACGGTGACGTCATCACACCAGCCAGACACCGTCACGGCAGACTTGACATAGTAGGTAACATAATTTCCTTAGCATCTCCATCTGGATCATCTTACATCTGGAGAACCGCGTTTATGTGGAATAAACTTCCTCAGAACGTTTTTCCAGATAACCTCCAGCGATTCAAATCCAATGTGAATGGCTACTTTCGCACAGGCACTGTTCTGAGAGCGCCTTAAGGATTTTTCTGTAGTGTTTGTATTTTGTCCTTAAAAAAAGACACGGTTGGGGCACTTTACTTTATAATAATAATATGTATTGATGATGAAAAGTGTACTACTTAACGATACCTTGCCCAAGTTTTTTACTAATTTATCATTTTACATTTAAGAAACAATAAACTGTATTCGAGTGTAGGTGATTAGGAAAAATGTTTTACTGCTTCTCAAAAGAACATTACAAATCGATTATTTTTGTGGGATACAGCCACAATGTATTTATACCAATATCCTTTCCTATGGTGTATTTTCATAGGTAGTTCTATTCAAGCAGAACAATGTGGAACGTTAGATGTGAAATTTTGATTGTGTTTGTACAGTTTGAATGATTTATGGAAATTGTAATGGAATTGAAATTAGATCGTATCCGCTTTGAATGTTTGAATGGTAACAGATCTCGATCTTGGGTATTACGACCAAATTATGTATAATTGCTTTGGGATTCGTGGGGTGAAATATTCGTCCTTTAATCATGTCTTGAGGTAACGCTGCTCTTGAATAGATGATGATTCGTAAGTGAAATACCATCATTGTATCGATCGATATTCAATTGTTTGAAATATTATGGCTTTAATGATATTACCAATAAAATTGAGTTCAAAGTTTTCGGTATGGAACTTGTTCTTCAGTTAAAAGCCCTAAAACCCTTTGATAATAACTACAGCTTTCCTTGGATACGAAAAATCATTTTTTATATTTTTGAAATGTATTTTCATACCGGTAATAAGAAACGTATTCAGTAGTTTCAAAGAATTCCGTTTGAGTATCTTTTTTAAATCCATACAATACTGTCTTATCAAGAGATCATTTTCCATTCAATGATCATTTCCTCATTTAAAATTGTGGAAATCTAGGTATTTCAATGGACTCAACAAAATGTAGGTATAGTTGCAAATTAGGCAGTTTTGATATTTTATGAAGAAATATTCCATCAAGAATAATACAAACTTTTCCAAGAAATACTTTACCGAAAAGTGAAGACTTGGTCGACAGTTTTTTACGGTTTTACTCGAAGAAAAGATTTATCGCAGGTACCGTTTTTGTTGTGAATTGTCATCTTGAATTAACTGATTTACAAGGCTGAGGCTTCATCATGATTCATATAAATGATAGATCGTAATGTACCAAATCAAAATTTTCAGTACTCTCAAAAAAGGGGTCCTGAACTATATAATACCAATTAGGAATTTTGTAGATTACTGGTATATGGATACTTTCCTAAGATATTCATTATTTTTCAATAATCCAACAGATTAGGCTACATTTCCAAGCTATTTTTCGAAAATGTTTTTCGGATGGTTTCGAATTCACTGTCTTTATTGGAAGAAATTGAGAAGCTGATACAATGATGATTTTTTATACGAACAAAGTAAACATTAGCCAATGAAAATATGGTTCACCTTCACCATCCACTATTTTCTCAATCCATTTTTGTTTTGTTACTTCTGGAAGACTATCAAACGGCCCTGTTCCATTTCATTTCTAGTGTAAAGTGTCTCCTCCTCGAAAAACATGAATGCCACGAGAAAATAGAAATGAGTGCTGTTTCTTCGAACCTTGGAGGCACAATTGTGTCTGCTCTTTTTCCATTGCTGCACAAAACATCTTGGAGACAAAATAAACAGCAGAACATTCAGTTGTCACGGAACTGTTTGTATTTTCAATTCGCATTGTAACGAAAGCTTTCACCACTCTAAATGAAAGAGCGTATAGTCCGGTGAATGTGAGTTATTCTGGTTCACAAGTGCAATTTTATCAAAAAGCCGACCTCCAAGAACAAAACTGATGAATCAAGGTGCCATTTAATTTTACGTGGAAGTTTAATGGAACTTTTGGAGAAGATCCGACAAAAAATACCACTAACGGTAGTAATTCCAAACTAACAAGTGGTAAAAAGGAGTTTTGCTATAATTTGTAACAAATTCCAAGATATATAAATGATTTCAATAATGTTAGTATATCTTTCATTGAGAGTTGTTGCCATTCTTCATGCTCATCTTCGACGTTTCCTATAAATAATAAGTAATAATTCCTGAAAAATGGAAAATGGAACTACCTATCTTTTATTCACCACTTTCATTCGTAACTAATGTTACTGTAATATAAAAACATCTCCAAACAATTATAATAAATACTTTCAGGTAATGAGAAAATGATTTCGTAGTTTCAAAGTCCGCCGACTAACTCTCTTTTTTGTTCAAATCTAGGTATTCAAGTTAACTCAACAAAATGTACATACTTACGAGTAGTGTTGCAAATTAGTCAGTTCTGATGCTTTTTGTAAAATGTTTCACTGTGAATGATATAAAATTGAAAATTTTCCAGTAAATATCTTACCAGAAAGGGAAGATTTGGACAACAGTTTTTTTAAGGTTTATTTAGAAAAAAAGCTTTATTGTAATTGTCACTGCAGTAAAACTAGTTAAAAATAAAAGTGATAACCAGAAATGGTCTAGGAAACGACAAAAAAAAGTAATTTTACAAAAAACTCTAAAATGTTTGACCAGGGGCCCTACGGTATGTGAATTATGTTCAATTTGTTAAATGTCAAAAAGTAGGTAGAACGAGCAGATTTGTGAATAACATTTATTTCTTAATTTTTTGACAATTTTATGAATAATTTGTCATTCTCGACTACCATACAATTACCCATAATAATTTTCCAGACAATATTATGCTTCTTTATTATTTTGTTGGATATTAGAATTGAAAATATTTTCCGTTATATAATACAACTTCGGTTTCTTACATTTCAATTCATTTAAATAATATTACAAAGTGTTTTTGATACCTAAACGTGTTCACATCAAATTTCATCAGATTTTTCTCGAAATGATAACATGAAAGCACATGTATGTGATATTTGGAAAAGTTAGCTGATTGACCTTTGAAATAAATTATCATTCAACCCTTTTTCATTCAAAGATTGAAGAATTGTGTTCACCTACGCCAGGGTTGTTGTAATTTAATTGAAAACTAGTCTACAAAATGTCCCCTTAAAAATAAGTTTGACGTGTTTTGTATACTTTAGAATTTCTATAGGGGTGGGTCGAAATGTATAGATATTAGTACGTTTTCAAATTGAAACGCCGTATACATTCATTTTTCAATAAAAAAAAATTTTTTCCACTAAAAACGATGTCAATCGAATAAATTGCTGTGAAAGCTTCTATGACAACTCGACTAATCCCATTGTCCCGTAGGCCGTCCATTCATTTCATCTCTCATTGAAAACGTTAATGAAGACGTCGAAAAGCGCACGTTCCGGACACAACAAATGGGCCTCGCTAATGCTCAAAACCGTCATAAATTAGAGTGTAGAAAAACAAAAGTCGGGGCTGGAGGTCCGTTTCGGCGAACATTCAACACGTCTTCCCTTCGAGCGCTTCACGCTCGACGCGCGGAAAATCCTTTGAAATGTATTTTCGGAGACGAAAAATGTCACATGTCAGGTTCGTTATGTTGGATTCGGCGCGGTAGATGCAGGTGAGAACAGTGAGGCATTGGCTTATTTTCAGAGGAAATTACGTTTTTGATAATATTGTAACAAAATGTTTCCTGTAAACCTTAAGGAAACGTCTTGTTTTGACCCACGATTGTTTTATCGTGAGTATGATTGCTCAATGTACACAAGAATTACAATAACTCTTGTGAAAAGAAGGATGAGAAAAATAACTAGGTACATCTAGTACTGTAGGCAAAACAAGATTTAATTCTAACTGTAAGGGGTCAGATTGGTCTTTGGAGGGATAAACAAAGGTTTGGAGTAACATAGGTAGGAGAGATCATAATAGCGGGCAATTCCCAAAATAAGGGATACAAGGAATAATTACGGAATTAAAAATGTACGTGTTGCTTGAAAAAAGATCTGTTTAAAAAAAATCTGTCTATTTGGGATATTTGGGAATATTAAATTTTATGACCAAAAGTGGATTAGAAAGACCGTAAATTTGAGACCAACTAGAAAACCCCGATTATGAATGATGAAAAATTAAATAACTTGAACAAAATTAGTTAACAATACATAAAATAAAAATAATGCCATAAAACAGTATGTTTTGTTGTACAAATTTCAGAGCTGGCAACTCTAGGCTAAATACTAAAAAATTAAGATTCACTTGAAAAACATAATAATTTCGATAGTGATATTTTGAGACCGAATACGTCTGTTTTTCGTTCTTGAAATGATGGATAGCAGGATAATGATGTCTTTCTTTCGAGGCGACGAGTCTCAATATCTCTGATATTACCTGAATCATATTCACATCCCAAAAAGAGCATGGAAATTATGCAGGAAAATTCAAAGGCGGTGGAAAGCATCACATATACATGAAAAAATTGTATCATCACATTCAAATTCAAATGTACAATATCGAATGAATGTCAATACATATTAAAACAAAAATTAGTACATGCATAATATTTTAACACAGTTTGCTGAGTGTAAACACTTGTGTTTGACTGAGTTAGTTGAAAAATGAAGATTATATCAACTGATAATAGATATAAATATTGATTATTTTGTAATATTTTTTGGCAAGAACATGATATTTTTAATATTTAATATCGCATGAATCAACTGATATATCGATCTCAAATTCAGGCAACATTGAGATAAGGTATGGTGATCATTATTTTAGAACAAAACTCAAATTTTATTTTATACAGAGTGTCTGAAAAATACGTCTCAATTTGTATCTTTGAAAAAACGGCCATAACAAATTTTTTTCAAATGGAACACACTGTATATTATTCAATTTTCGAATTCAGTCAACCAATGTGAACAACTTCGATCGACTATGTTCCGTTTGAAATTTCCAAGTTGATGTCTGTTACATGTAGATGTAGCAACAACGCGGGGATGAAAATATTTTCAAGCGATAGATCAAAGCCATCTACATCGGTAACCAAAATTTGAACCTCTCATCTTTATTTTTCTCTAGATACGTCTAATAGACCATCGAATATGGAATAACCTGTATATCTAATATCATTTTTAAATGCTGTTGTTCTCAACTTTTTAATTTCTCGGGAAATTATATTGTGAATAGTTATGTTAAACAATTATGAAAAATAAGTGTCAAGGGTTTCGCTATGAAATATTTAACAGATTTGAGTAAAGTGCTATTTAATTCATCAGGACCTGGAGCAGATTCATTTTTTGAATCATTTATGATTTCAATCACTTCAGTGTTTGTGATAGGCGACCAATATGAAGTGTTGTTATTTGATTTCAAATCTAAATTCAAATATCCATCGATTTTTTCAATGTTATTAGATAATTCAAGCCCAATATCACAAAAATAATTATTGAAAATGTTAGCTATCTCTTTAGGACATTTTGTAACAGCATGGTAATTATCATATATTTCAATTACAATTTCCTTATTTTTAACTTACCCAATTGCTTTATTGACTACTTTCCTTTCCTTTCTTATATCTCCCTCGATCTTTTTCAGTTTATTCTTAATACTGTTGTTTTGTCTTTTTTATTAGTCTATTCAAGTAATTACGATAAAATCTGAAGTTATTTAACAGTTTTTCATCATTTCCATGTTTCCTAAAATCTTTGAATAATCGAAATAATAGATTCATTGGTATTCCAAAGCTTGCTTTTCCTGTTTCTTTTATTAACAATTTTTAGCAGGACTGTTGGACTCTATGGACATTTTCGAACTAATACAATGAAACTGTTTTATTGCATTAGTTTGAAAATGCCCATATAGGATGAAACTGCATTAACGATAGTTAAAAATGAAAGTGGTAAAAAACAGAAAGTCCTATTTCTCATTTTTCAGCAAAAAGATAACTTTCCACCGAATATCGTTAAAAATAAGTGACCTTTGTGTGAGTACAAAATAAAAACAAAAATCAGGTTTTACCAGTATTTTAGAAATATGTTAGGTTATGTGGAGAAGTCTTTCATGAAAAAGTTGTTGTTCTATCTATTTTGTACAACTTTTTCATTTTACTTCTTTCAATAACAAGTCTACTTTCCGAATAGAACGCAATATTTTTACCCTATTCAATAATGTTCATGCTTTTGATAATTTTTTCCCTAACAGGCATCTGAACTTGTCTAAAGTGCAATATTTCAGACAATACATTTTTCTTTAATATGCGTTCGATGAACAAGCCAATGACACTCAATATTTTACTGTAAACCAGTTCCACGTGATTCGTTTCTTGATAGACAGCTCTCATACTTCATCAAAGAGTTCATCAACCATTGCCGTAAAACCGCAACGGGATTATCAAAAAGTTAATCATGATTCATTGAGGGTAGATCTGTCAAAACAAAAACCTCCGCCATGAACAATCCGGCATATTAATCTAACCTCTCTTGTTCCTGGTTAATACATTATCAGCGCATTTCAATTTCCCCTCATTTCATTGTTCGAAATATCGCTCAGCAGGATACTACGGCTGTGATATATCGGTCGGTATTTTTCGAAATTAAAATGCGAAAAGATGGATTCTAAAGAGCACGCGAACCGTGCGGAAAAACCTTTGCGAATCTGTACGCTCTCACTTTTTATTCTATGCCGAGATAGAATATGGGAGTATAAGCCGATTGATTCGGAACGTTCATAAAAGGAATGAAATATATGCCTTCCGAAATTACTTTCGGGGATTGGGAAATAATTTCGTTTCTTCGGGGGACTAGATGAAATAGAAATCGATGTCGGGGCGAGCCATCGGAAGAGAACTGTTTGAATGAAGTATAAAGTTACCATTTTCATTGTCTCCAATGATTTTCCATCTTTCGATCAACTGCTATTGAAGAATTAATACAGATTTGAAGAAACAACTTTTTAAAGGGCCAATTTTCAAAATTGATTGCTTCCTTCTTCTCGTTGGGAAGATGGGAAGTGGAAGGCCAAAAACTTTCTTTCTCAAAAATTAATCTCTTCTAAAAATATACCCTTTCAATGTATGCTTTGAGAATTATTAAAGTATACTCGTACATCGAATTCTTTTCCTTTCTCAGTTTGAATACCAAAACTGAATTAAAGCAAAGTAAATTCAAAGAAAAAATGTTCATGTTTCACGTTAGTGACACTTTCACTATTTGTGCGTACTTGTATCATATTAACAGATAATCAGAAACTTAACGGAACATGATGAGATGAGAAGGGATAAGAAAAAAATCTAAGATAGCTTCCTGTCTACGCTATCCTTTCTGGTGGGTTACAAGGAAAACTCACTCAATTCACGAGGGAGTTTCGTGAAGTGTCGCTTATTGTCGGTACAATCTATAGCAGTAATCAGTATGTTATGGTGGTCTTTAATCAACTGAAATATCTGCAGATATCAACGGCAGCTTCAGATTGTCTTGTAGCCAAACGTTTAGCACGGACCTCAAAACATAAGCTATCCTTCTAGACATTTTATTCGCCTTCTGAAGTAGTTGCTTGGCAGCTGTCTGATTTATTAACTTTCTCCAGTACTTTGGAAAAATTTGCAGCGTCATTGGGGGAATCCCAAACTGACCTAATACCAGCATATAGACAAGATAAAAAAGGCGAAGATAGCTTCCATGCTTATCAGACGTACCTATGGAAAGACATGGAGTATGAATGTTCTCAACCAACCATGTACTCAACCATGATACTATCAGCTTAACAACCTAAGCAGAGTATCAAGACTTAAGAAATAATGGGAGCAATGAAAACCATACCAAAGTAACATCGGAATGAGACTTTTGACTCTCAAAAAATTTGATTTTCTTATATCAATTACTGATTTAATGTTCTCTCAAAAGTCTTCAGATGTCTGGTGACTCAGAAAAATTGACAGGTTTTCTTGAAATCTATGATTATGCTATTTTTCAATGTATTGAAAGTTTTCGTTAATAATTTTTTCTTTCGTGTATTGTTTTATATTATAATACATATACCTATCCTATTATATTTCAGTAGTTTTGGGTGACTTAATTAAATGAAGATTGATGGATAACTTAGTTTTTTTTTGGCAACAAATTCAAAATAACAGATTTTTTAATGCGCAAGAGCGATCAACTGATTTCAACTTTTGACAAAGCGATTTTGAATATTTTCAATGGTGTTCGACAAACTATGACTATTTCCTCTTACAATTTGTTATGAAAGTTAAATCATAAGAGGTGTTGAATTCATCCAACCTGAATACACAATAGAAGGCATTATTTCAATATTGCTTTTTAACTCGGACAACCGCTTACTGATAATAAGCCTCCCAAAAGAAACTTAATTCAGTTTTAGTGTAAATCCCCCGGATGTGTTGTTGAAGATGCGAGGGTGTGTTTCGACGTGCATCTGTTTTAATACACCTAAAGTGGTTTTCAACGACTCAACTCCCCGTTCATTCTCACCGTTACTCACTGTATAAATAGTAACCTTATCTTAAATACCTCTGCAAATACGCTTTGTAGGGCTTATCATCGGTCGGGGGTTGGAAGTTAGATGTTGTATATCGGCATCAGTAGAGGGTAGCAGAACTTTGATTTTGCGAGGTGTGCACAAAGCTTTGTCGCTGTTGGGATCTTTCATTCGAAATACGAAGCCCGGTTTTTACGTTCATTAAACACGTTTTTCCTGCGAAACTTGAGGATAAAATGCTACGGAAAAAGTTTCGTCTCTTTCTCGTTTCTGAAATCAGATACTCTTGCACGTAATAGGGTTCATGCATGATTGGACCGTGATGAGATTTTCCAACGATCTCTTCAGGTGAATTGGAAACGCAATAGTTTTTATATGAATCGGTACCTGAAATGATATATTTTTATTATTTGAGATTTGAAACTGACAATCCCTATTTTGTCCTATTGCATTCTTGCTCACTCTGGTACAGCATGCAAGAACGACCGATTTCCAGTAGATATCGATAAGTTATTCACATGTCTGCACATTTTATCATTTCAATGATGATGAAAGTGAAAAGTATCAATTTCAGCTTAAAAAACAATAGAACAGTATCGACTACTCAACCAGTCATTCTACGAAGTACAGAAAAACCTCTTTCACTGCAACACGTTGGTGAAGAGTTTCAAAAATTTCTGCTGATGAATCCAGAAAAGGTATTTTTTTGGGAGTAAGTTTTTGAACACAATCCAGGAGAAATATGAATTTAAGAAAACAATTTAATAGTAATACTAATAATAATAGTAATGATAATAATAGTCTACCGCAGTCGCGTGATGGGTACATGATATCGGTATGAAATTCGGGATAGACAAATGTGCAATGATCCATCTCTAAAGAGGACGATGCGGGGCCTACGGAGAGAATGTGCAGCTTATAGATGGAAGCATCCTACACCATCTGGATGCCGGAGAGACGTATACTTACCTCGGGGTGGAACAACGCCACTCACAAGAGCTAACAGCAGTGAAAAACTCTCTCCGCGGCAAGTATCAGCACAAACTTCGACAGATCTGGTCATTGGAACTGTCGGGGAAGAACAAAGTTGCTGCAAC
>WOGP01004232.1:0-14235 GCA_015342065.1 Leptinotarsa undecemlineata | reverse complement strand
TATATATAATTTATATTTCAATTTATAACCATCTACTTACGCCAGGCATTATATGTATCACTGAATACTTGACTTCCAAAATCTTTAGCACTTCTGTTGCTCGAAAGTTCCTCCGATCTTGACAGCTCATCCGCACTATCACTCATAGTCAAATGCACTAATTTATTTTCACTCAAATAGTTACTTTTTTGATATATGTAAAATTTATTTCACAAAATATGGTTTAAATTATTTAAGGCACAGAAGTGATACCGATTGGTTTATTCCTGTTTCATGATAAAGTAAAACAAACAATAAATTGATCCTATGACAAAAATAGGGAGGGTCGAGTTTTTTGGCTAAATTGTTTTTTGCAGTTTTTCAAATTATAAATAGCTCCTACTAGGCATTTATGTTTGGACTGAAGATTAACTAATAGTAATCACTAATATCACAAAAAGTCATTTTTATATTCTCAATGAATAAATATAAATATCTTTGCAATATTATTGGACAGATGATAGATTATTCTTTTTCAATTTGTATTTTTGTTTGTGTATTATTGAGATTCTATCCATTTATCAATTCAACTCAATTTCAAATTATATTATATTACTAGCTGACTCGCAAACTTTGTTTTGTCACATAAATTATTTCTATCAGACAAACTGGATGGTCTGTCCACTCGAAAGCATGTCACGTGAAATTTTCCTTGTGAAAAACATGATGTGTTGAAATCCAAGCCACAAATGGACATTGTTTGGCCTTGGGATTGCAAATGTCAATCTATTTGGAAATTGTACACTTCTAGAATGAATTGGTATAATAGAAATTCATGGTGTTGATATATTTCCACCTCGAAACTCTCATTTGAAATGTTGGCTTCGACAACGGTTTTCATTATTTTTTAATGAATAATCGTGTGCCGATGCACATCTTCATTTGCGAATTATGCGGTGGTATGCCTGGAAAATGCAATGAGTTCAAAAACTATTGGATATACAGTAATAGTGACCAAAAAATGTGTAGGGAGTAAGAGAAGGCTTACTGTGTCAGAGAGACAGGAAACCGGCTTCGTTCTCATCCCTACTCCGTGCTGTTTACTTTAGTGATAAGTGACACCGGTAGACGCTTGCCGAAAATAATTGATCTATGATCAGTGTTTGAAATGAATAAATTACTAAAATAGCTATAAAAAATATGGGTTGGGGATAGAAGGGTAAAAATTAAGGGTAAGGCAACGACACGAGAATTTTATGTATTAGATAGATGTAATTTTATATTATATTTTCAACACAAATTATCATTCATATATTGCCTTAATTTTTAATATTATTTTCTCTTGAAAATGGAACTTCGAACCTCTAACATTTCTCTCAAGTATTCATGGAGAGCCGTTATGAGGAGTTCAATGTGTGCTTTTATGATTTTAATCCCAGTTCGAGTGAACTCGTTTTATTCTATAATGTGTGTCCAAGATAACGAGAGTCAGCATGGGAAAATAAAAAATGTTTAAAAAGAAAAAGAAAGTTTCATTGCCAGTTTTTGAATAACAATACAAAAAGAAATAACGCGTTTTCGTGTATTTCTGTAGTGTTGTGTCAAAAATTGTATTAAATTAGTGTTTTTCATTTTTATTATGTATCTATATCTATTATGATTGATATTTTTAAAATAGTTGGCAACGTTGGCAAGAAAACAATTTTTTTCAGAAAAATATATCCTGTAATTATTGCATCATTGAATCAGTTAATGGGTATCACTGTTGGCAAAAATGAAATCAAAAAATCTACCTGTCCCTATTGCACTCCAATTATCTTTTGAGCGATTGTCACATATCCCTTAAAAGAGCAACACATGAGAATGTTTCCGCTAAAACTTCACTTGATACTATAACGTGATCCTTCATTCCTTTAATGAAATCAATTTTCACTTTTACCGAGTCCATTAACAGAAAAGAAACTCGAACACCAAAGATCAATGTATTAGAATGTCGTCAACGAAAGTGGTTTTACTTTTGAAACAACTGGAATAGTCACTAATTAGCCAGTTGTAGTTTTGTAATTGAATCGTTATTACAACCTTATACAGAACGAAAACGAAGTGCGATGTATCTAGTTATGTGTGATGTAAAAAGCAGATGTGGTAATTTAGCGTTCTGTTCACATTAAAATGTTTGCTGACCAGATTAGTTTTGATTACATCGCAAATATAATCGACAAAAACAGTATAAGCGAGATAGTTTCTGAAGCACCTCTGTTTTTCGACGTTTGAATTTATTTTAAAAGGTTATTCCGGATATTGATATCCAGTGAATCAAGAATTGAATTAATAGAACCTTTAAATAACAATCAACAATTGTTTATGAATGCTTTAACAGCGTCCTGTTCAATGAGTGAAAACAAAAAATGTCTAGATCCATGATTTTGAAAACTAATCAGTTTTTGACATTTACATGTTAATATCTCTTACAAACTTATATGTACTCTTTGACAAACTTAAAGCCTATTCGTGTTTTTAGTTCGAACGATTCTAGAATGGTTCAAAATAGTGGCGCAGTTGATAATAATAATACGTCCTTTATTCATCATAAAGAGTAAAATTAAAACAGACACAAAGAAAGGTGAATAGGCGGAGTATCAACCAAAGCTGTTTTTCAAGTCAACCTAGGAAAAACAATAATCAAATAACATTAACAAAATCCTTTTTGTAATGCCAAAGTCGGGGATGGACAAGAAACTAGACAGTTGAGTAAGTCTTTAGTCTTCTTTTTAAGTTCTCAATTGTGTAAGATCGAAACTCACAGGGTTAGGTTAGGTTAGGTCCAAAGTGACCTTCCACCGCAATCCGCGGCGGAGGGCTTGTACCTATGGTGGGTAGTTTTTCAGGTCTGATGGTAAGAGTATGGCTCTGTCAAACTCTAAAAATCTGATTCCATCCCCAGCGGGGCAGGCACGAAGGTATGTGCTCTGCTGTTTCATCGTTTTCCAAAAAGAGGCGACATACACTGTCTTCCGACAGTCCGAGTCTCTGCATATGATGATTCAAAGACAAGTGACCTGCAACATACCTGTTAGACATTGAAGTTCATTCCTACTATAGTCCAACAACTGTTTGGTATCAAGCTCCGAAGGGTGAAAAAACGCCTTGGAGTGAGCCTAACCTGGAAGATTCTGCCAGAAGTCCATACATTTTCTTGCAATCCAGGTGTTCAGTCTTTGTTTGGTAAAAACTAAAGCGATACCAATGACAGGTTCTGGTCCGATGAAGCTACTTGCAGCACTCTCCTTCGCAGCACCCTCATTGCCTTCCAGGCCAGTATGGTCAGGAGTTCAGGCCAGAGACAATAAAAAAAACTCACATGGTAGTTGATTATAATGTTTGGGTGCATTATACGAGAAGCAGCGGGTGAAGATTTGTCTTTGGGGATGACTGAAACTGAACTGTTCCGTGTGGAGAAACTATTAATTGTTGAGACGGTTCTAAGATTCTTCAGTAAGTAATCAGGTTGACGAGATATCAAAACGTTATGTGTGTTAATGAATAGATGCAGTGTTCTAACTTTCTCAACTTTTAACCATCCTGAATCTTATATGGTTAAGGTAGTGTGGTCATTTTTCCGGATACCAAACGAGAAACGTAGACAGCTATTCTGAATACGTTTTAGTCGAAGAGCATCCGATTGTCTTGAAAAGCAGGTCCATAAATACTGTCGCAACGAGACATTTTTAACATGATCAGTGACTCGCATAGTCTAAGTCACGACTTGGAAACAGCTGCTTGAGAACGTTATAAGAAGTTTGGTTCTGATAGCTGACATGTTCGGTGAAGCAGAGTTCAGGATCAAACCACAATCCTAAATTTTTTGTTTCGGTTACGGAGGGAAGTATTTCATTTTCGATTATTGATATTACTGAGAGTCGCGAGAAATGTTTGAAGTTTCAACAATGTGATCACATTTGACACATCGGATACCATTCAAATAGCGAACCCGAATACGGCTACAAATCAGTTGTATCAGCAATATTATTATGCTATCAAGAATATCATTTTTAAGGAAATACTCCTACACATTTTCATCATGGTGTTGAAATAAATGACTTTTACTTTATTTGAAATTTTTCTTAAGTGTTTCAAAGAGGTTATGTATGTCACTAGTTGTTTGAACACATATGTTAAGTCACACAGTTTTCGTCAAATCAAAGTCAACGTTTCGAAACCTATTTTTCACTTCAAGTCAACCATCGACAACCATTTGAAGATCGACTTCTGCCAGACGCGGAAAATATCACGTTGTTTCTTCGTTGTTGCACTGAGGAAAAATATCACGGCGTCACGAAATGTTTTCGCGGGAATACTGGAGATTGATCGAGGTGAGTAGGAAACAGCTGTAGCGCCACCGTCCTTTGTACTTACGCGAGATATAATCAATAATTGAGGGGAAATAAACCCAGAAGGCACGTTCGATATCATGGCCACGCTGATTTATTTACTGAATCCAATATTACTGGTTTATGGTTGAAAAGTTGGAGATGTTGATGTTTTTATTTATGGTGAGTGACAATAATAAAAACAGATAATGAAAGCTCAGATTCGTAGTATTCGGAAATGAAAGATATTTTGAACTCTAATAATAACCGTATTATTATCAACACAAGAACAAAAGAACAGTAATAACAAAAGAAGAAAATATGGGAAAAACGTCAAATGTCACCTTATAATTTCTGACTATTCTTTACTTATAGGGCTGTTGTTGTATGTCATGGCCATGCAAATGTATATACTCAATCTAACGTCACTAGTTCATGGTTGAAAAGTTGGTGGTCACTGATGCTTTTATTCATGGTGAGTGACAATAAAAAAACAGAAACTGAGAGCTTAGGTTCGTAATATCAGAAAATAAAAGATATTTTAAGCTTCAATAATAGAATTAATAATTAACACAAGAACAAAAAAAAACAGCAATAATGAACGAAGAAAATATGGGAAGAACGTCAAACGTCGAATTATTTTTTCAACTAATCTTTACTCATAAGTAGGATGACCATAATTTTTCAACAAAAAAAAAGTACACTTAGGATTTGTAAAATAAAGGTTTATTTTTTTTGTATACAAGTATACAGATGCAGCAGCAGCAAGAAAACAAAGTATTTTTATAAAATATGTACCTATAAAGTATATACAATATACAAACGCAAAATTTAATTTTCTTTCGACGTGCCAGCTTGACTATCTGGATCATTTTGGTACCAATCGTATTTTTGGGAACTAAGGATAGCCTTCAAAATTTGTGGTTGACTCTTTAAGAACTGGAACATTTCACTACAAGTCTCAATGAAGTTTGTGTAGACTTGCATGATGGATTCCAGAGTAGATAACTTCATCTGCGATTTTTCGGGACACCAAAAGTTATTTATATTTGAGAACCACTTTTTCAAGCTACGCACTGGTCCCAGGTAGACAAAAAATAAACTCGCATAAGATCTTAAAATTTTTTAACCCGTTCTCTATTTGCAATAGTTCGAGCCATCGATCTTCAGCACAAATATTTCTTGAATTCCATTCAGCAATTTAATATTGTGTAACGTTGGTTCGTACCAGACTAATTTCATCCAACAATTCGTCCTGATTCAATATCGGACCTATGTAATCCTTGAAAGCTTCACATCAAGCTAAAATTTCAGGCTAAGAAACTTGGTTTCTCAAGTTAACCCATCGAAAAAGCTTTAATTCACTTAAATTTGTATTTCAGTACTGCAAATAAGTTACACAATTTGAATAGAATTGCTTGACATGCGTGATAAAATTATCCCGATAGTTTACACCGATGTCCATAGGTATCCATATTTTCGAATTCCAAAAGTGACTCTCTTACTTTAAGTGGCAAAAATAACTCATTCAAGCGATTTTGAAGCTTATTTATGAGTTGAAAATACTCCAAAGCGACTTCTGTTGGGCATATTTTGTCACCTTCCACATCAAAAATCACTTTGTGGAAGAGGGATGCAATGTTGTGTACCCCATCCAAGCTTCGCTGGTTGGATTTTGGAAAAACTGCTTTAAAATTGTTGGACAATTGTCAATAGATAAAAAATATGCTTTCAAGGGTTCGAACATTTGCATAATTCGTTCAATGGCTGGCATTAGGCTCAAAAATCTAGTTTTTAAAATGATAACATTTTTTTGTACTCGACATGAACAAAATTGCAAAACTCTTTTAATTTATCCACTCTGACTGTAAAAATACAGAAATGCTTAAAAATCTTAACCGCAATAACCTCGACATCAATTGGTAAGACGTCCGTCGCATTTTGTACACAGTTGTTGAAAATGTGTGCCGCACATCCAATTCCAACCAACGGTTTGACACGAGAAGCATTCAATTTGTGAAATAGATTGTTCACTCCTTGTATTCTCATTCCGTCAAAAGTTGTATTCGTATTATCAGCAGACAATCCAATATATTTGTCAAGTAAATTCTGGGTATTCAAAGCACTAACCACATAGTCGTTTAACTGCTCTGATGTTTCACCAGGTAAGTCGCGCAACTGAAGTAATTTCACTTGGATACCCTTATCATAATCAAAGTACCTCACCATTAGGGGCACAACTTTAATTTCCTTATGATTTGACGAATCAATCGTGATGCTAACAAAATTTGCTTTTTGTAGATCAATTTTTAATCTAGACTGAGATTCTTGAGCAAAAACATTTTTCACAATGGCCTCAGTTTTGGTTCGACCAGCTGCAAATTTACGCTCAAGCGTATTTACTCTGAGTTTGGACGTGTAGTCTAATGATCTGAAACTTTGCAAATGCCTAATTGTATGATAAGCAAACGCACCTTCCTTGGCGGCAATCAACATATTTTCCGAGCTGAAGTTTTCAGTTTTAAGTGAGGTTACCAATTTTCTGCTGTTCAACTTCGTCTTTGCAGCCAAAACATGCTTTTTCTTTAACAAATGTTGTTTGCTGCGACCACTGTTAGAAATATCAACATCACTTCGGCAAGTTTCGCAATACACAACATGCGGTGAAACATCTGATTTTACTTTCATAAATGGATACTCTGCCTGCAGCTCGGAGTTGAAATGGCATTTTCTTCGAGGCGGTGACATGTTGAGATAAGAATATTATGATACATAATATTCTTATCTCATAAGAACATAATTTATGTATGTACTTCTTCAACACGGAACATGAAAAAATTACAAGAAACCGATTGACCAACTTGACGCTCAACTAAATCAAAACTAATCGACATTATCGACAGCCGACAGCGAATGCAGACGTAATCAAACGAATGCTAAGAAATCGTTGCGACTGGGATGGCCAAATAGCGTTCGAACTGCGGTAAAATGAAACAGCGAGATAAACGCTTCGGCAAGCTAGTTTACGTGTGTCGCGTTGTTGCCCGCTGTTTACAGCAAGGCGATCATTGGCTGCACAGTGAGTTAAACCAAACCAAATCGCTATGCTATACACCAAAATCAGTTTAATTGTTTCGTTTTTTTTATTGAAACAATAAGTAAGACATACTTTTCGGTATCTCTAAAAAAAAGTACATTTAGACGTACTTCATAAACCTTCGAAGACAGTAGGACAGTGTTTGAAAATAAAGTACTGTCCTAATAAAAAAAGTATATATGGTCACCCTACTCATAAGGCTGTATATCATAATCATGCTGTTTTATTTACTCACTGGTTTATGGTTGAACAGTTAGTGGTCGTTAACGTTTTTATTTATGGTGAGTGATAATAAGAAGATACAGAGAATGAGATCTTGGCTACGTAGTATTAGAAAATAAAAGATAGGAGTTCTTGCTACATACATAGTCGTGCGGTTAATAAGGAGATTTATCTTAAAGTTATGCGCCGCTTCCAGAAAGCAATACGAAGAAAACGTCCGGTTTGTGGAAAAACAATTAATGGCTTTTGCATCACCATAAATCACCTGCTCACTCGTCATTGCTTTTTGGCCAAAAACAACACCGTTATCATTCCTAGGCCACCGTATTCACCAGATTTGACCCCCTACGACTTTTTTCCGTTCCCAAGATTGAAAAGACCCATGAAAGAACGACATTTTGGGACGATTGAGGAGATAAAAACCGAATAGCTGAGATAGCTCAAGGACATAACAGAAAGTGCATTATATCTGAGGGGGACCACTTTGAAGGAGACAAAATAAATCATTATTGAATGGATACATAATTTTTGAGAAACATGAAAATTCACTTTATTTCTTGAACAGACCGGTTATCTGTATTCATTCCAAAATCCTATTGACTCAGCTCTTACTAATAGGTTTCATAAAAAATAATCCTGCATACACTGAAGAAGAGATGGTGTTTCAACAAGAGTGTGCTCTTCTACATTACTCAAAAAATGTTTGTAAGTACATAAATACGTTTCAAGTGCGTTGCATAATACGAAGAGATGAATTCAGTGGCCACCTCAGCAGCCGATTCAAGTCTTTCAGATTTTTTGTGGGCACACAAAAACTAAAGTGTATCGCTCTTCAGCTAAATCAGTAGAACACCTGTATTATTTCATGAATGTTGGTCGACAACATTTCCATTGATTGATAAGGTAAATTTTCGAGTAAAATCAGAGTTGAATAGAGAGGTATCACTGAAAAACATTTCGGGAATGACACCCCCGTTTGGAAAGTTGAAGGTTTCGCAAATATTTAGCAATGGTAACTGTAAATATTAATGAATACCTGAGAAAAAGATACATTTAATAAAATAATGTCATCTATAATATTTTTTCAAAACTCATTCACAAACCCTATCTAAAAAAACGGTTTACTTTGAAGTTCAGAGGATGTGTACTTTCCTGCTACTATATGGAGGTTACCTGATAAGAAAATAACGGATTGTCGTTCAAGAAGTTACGTACCAAAGAAAGAGGGGTTATTAAAATGCGATAAAGCTAAAGACATCTGAATGAAAAGACACGCTGGACTGAACAAAAAAACGTAGTTTCGTGCCAAGATATTCACTGAACTTGAACTAACCTGACATGTCAGGAAATAGTGTAATTCATTATTCGATGAAGTTTAAATGTTGAAATAACCGTTACAGTTATGGATAACAGTCGGGATGGAACTTCACAGACATTGGTTATCAATATTTAGTCCATTCGGTATAAACATCAAAGAAAGCAATATGTCGTCTCAAGCAAGTAGCACTGAGATATTTCTACCCGCTTTGCCCCTTGAGGACGCTGCTAAGGAGCCATTAAAAGGGCTGTATAGTTGTATAGTTTTTTATTCAACCCGCTCTCGAAGTAAACTAAATAATATCACTACGACTAACCCCTCTACCATGGCCTTTAAGCTCCCAACAAATGTTATATTTTCTTCCTATGGAAAAAGCCAAGTCGGTCATATTGATGGGTGCAGTGTATCTGTTGACGGGGTAATTCAAAGGAATATACGGGGTGTAACTAAATAAATGTAAAACATTTGAGGAGGTGATTCCTCATCGAAAAAAGATAGGATCTTTCATATGAAGAAATTTCATTGGAGCATCCCTTGTTAAGATACAGCCCCTTAAAGAGGGTACATACATTTTTTTTCAAAGTACTAAAAAGTTACAATATTCAAAATTAACCTGACGTTTTGTACTACCAAAAAAACACTTACCCAGAAATGTATTTGATTTACCCGATGGTTGTAAGGGTTGGAAAACGCAACCCCTAAAATTTATTTCCAATGTAACTTTTTGTCCTATTATTTGTTTACCATTTAAAAATGTATTTCCGATAGCCTGTTATATTCTAAACAAAAAATGTATCTTAGGTTTGTTTGCCCAAAATAATCCAGTTTGCAGCAAAAAATTATTTTACGAACAACTACAGAGATACATACACCGTCATGAATGCGAAAATACGAAACTAATCTATCTAGTAGGTCGCTATTAGCGATAGTGACAATTAAATTGGTATGACTGTGTCAGTTTGTGAATTTTCTAAATTGAATTAATACTCATTGTGTGTTGTTGTTCTGTTCTTAATTTGTTACTTTAATGATTCACTTGTTATTAAAATGGCATACACAAATGAGGAAATGGCTGATATGTATTACGTTTTCGGTCTGTCGCAGGGGAATGGGTTAGAAGCTTCTAGAAGATATGCTGAGATGTATCCTCAACGGCAGTATCCTTCACATAGAATATTTGCTCGACTTCATCACCGATTACGAGAATATGGTTCATTCGACAAAAGAACGCAGGATTGTGGTCGCCATCGAGAAGTACGAACACCACAGTACTTAATTTGATTGAAGAGCAACCTACTACCAGTACTAGAAAGATTGCTTTCCAGCTAAATGTTGATCATATGACGGTATTTCGAATTTTAAAGGAATAACTCTTATCTGAATCTGCAACGAGTACAGGCACTGTTACCGCGAGACTTTCAGAACCGTCTTGAATTTGGCAATTGGATGCTGGAAATGATTACAAGAAATTGTGACTTTCTGAAGACGATAGAATCCACAGACGAATGTATTTTTCTCGAGACAAGATTATTAATTTTCATAATAACCACATAGCTGATGAAAACCCTCACGCTATTGTCAAAACCAACCATGAAGAACAGTTTTCTCTTAACGTGTGGCTCGGAGTTATTGGGGATGATTTAATTGGGCCTCATTTTTTACCTCCTCGATTAAACGGTGAGGCATACGTTCAATTTTGAAGTACTGCTGGGGGAAGTTCCTTTGGGAGTCAGAAGGGATATGTTTTTTATGCATGATGGGGCTCCCGCCAATTTCAGTCAAGTAGCACGTCAGCATTTAACTGAAACATATGCTAATCAGTGGATAGATCGAGGAGGATTTCTCTATTTGGGGCCATTTACAGCATTGGGTAAATCAATTAGTTTTGTTCATTACCCTTTAATCGTTAAATGAGGGTACTAACTACAAAATAACAATAAATCCAGTTCGCATTTATGACAATGTATCACTGTAGTTGTTCGTAAAATAATTTTTTTCTGCGAACTGGTTTATTTTGGGCAAAAAACCCAAGAAACATTTTTTGTTTAGAATTAAACAGGCTATCGGAAATAAATTTTTAAATTGTAAACAAATATCAAGACAAAAAGTTACATTCGAAATAATGTTTAGGGGTTGCGTTTTCCACCCCTTACAACCATGGGGGAAACTAAATAAATTACTGACTAAGTGTCTTTTTGGTAGTGCAAAACGTCAGGTTAATTTCAATATTGTAACTTTTTCAGTGCTTGTGAAAAAAATTGTTATACAAATTTTATGTGCCCCCTTTAAGAGGCTGTATCTCAACAAGGGATGTTCCAATGAAGTTTCTTTATATGAAAGATCCTATATTTTTTTCGACGAGGAATCACCTCCTTGAATGTTTTACACTTATTCAGTTACACCCTGTATACCGCCTTTAATAAACAATGTGTTTTCTATGCCCTTCAACTAAATACTTATTTGTTGGAAAAAGTCTTGGTTACTACTGGACATATTTCCACATTTGTCGTAGTTGATGTGCTATAAATGATATTTTTCAAGAATAACTTTTGTATATCCGTTGATTCAATTCGTTGAGAGTAAATGATTTGAATACAGTACGCCTATGGCACTAATATACAGAGCGTTCCAACGAAAACTCGACCCCCCCTGTAAGTCAGAAACGGACGTGAAATCGAAAAATTCAAACACGTCAATTTTTATTTCTAGGGGGACTAATTCTGATGTGGAAATTATACCCGAAACTTCACTTCACTGGCATAGGGGGTCGACTGATATATCATTTGGAAGGTCTTCTGCCTCTCTTTCATGTCTGTAATTTTTTTCAAAATTGGTTCATTCGTTATTGGGAAATTGAATGTTGACCGTTTTATTTAAGAAAAACGAGAAAATTCGCTATCGCTCATTTTATTGAGGAAATCAACAAAAGTAATATCAATGGCAACACAATCAACGGATGAAGTGTTCAAAATGACCTCCATCTAGTTCTATAAAATAATACAGTCTACATTCGAAAGCGTTTCTTACATTACTGAAGATTTCCTGAGTCAGAAATGGGCATTCCCGAACAATTCTCTGTCGCAGGTCTTCTGAATTTGTAGAATTTATTTAATAAGTAGTACTCGTTTTGAAATGGACGACACTGTTAGTTTTTTCGGCACTGGTAGTTTTTGTTGAATCTAGTTGTCGCAGAACAAAAAGTAGGTAGTTGGCAACTGTCACTTCTTCACGAGTTATTACTCAGTCATCCATGTGTCACTGTGTTTATTCTACTGAAGAAAGAATAGAAATTGTTTCAACGTATTATCGAAATAATGAATGTGCTAAAGCTGCTGCAAGAATTTATAATACGAATCATCCAGACCACAACGAGCCATCAATACGTTAAACGTTCGGGAATGCCGATTTCTGACTCCTGACATCTTCAATAATGCTTTCGAAAGTAGACTGTATTACTGTATGGAACTAGTCGGCGGCCATTTTGAACACTTTATCCGTTGATTGTGTTGCCATTGATATTACTTTCGTTGATTTCCGCAGTAAAATGAGCGACAGCGAATTTTTTGTTTTTTCTCAAATAAAAAGTTCAAAATTTAATTTTTCAATAACGAATGAACCCATTTCAAAAAAAATTGCAGAAGTAATGGAGCGACAAAATACCTTTCAAATGATGTATCGCTCGACCCCACTCGGTGCCATTAAAAAAATAGGGAGGATAGTTGCTGCAGAATTAGTCCCCATAGAAATAAAAATTGACTTGTTCTTTTTACACGTCCGTTTCTGACTCACAGGGGGGTCAAGATTTCGTTGGAACGCCCTTTATATACATATACTGTAGCTGTATTTTCTCTCATTTCTGAACAGACTATAACCGCCTACCAACGATAAAAAAATTTAAAGTGAAACTTTATTTGGTGCAATTCTTAATATGGTTCCTAAATTCCCTTGGAGAAACATTTCTC
This sequence comes from Leptinotarsa undecemlineata, assembly GCA_015342065.1. Taxonomy (NCBI): domain Eukaryota; kingdom Metazoa; phylum Arthropoda; class Insecta; order Coleoptera; family Chrysomelidae; genus Leptinotarsa; species Leptinotarsa undecemlineata. Next base: position 1,287 of record WOGP01004232.1, on the reverse strand, counting down.
TGTATATAAGAATCAATTTGTTCATAACAATTTGAAGAATATTCTCTTCTTTTCTGTTCAGTAGTTTGTCAACATTCTTTAAAGTTTTTTTCAACAAAGAGCCATACATTTCAACAAACGAAATGACGCCGAAATGCAAATATTTCGAGAGACAATAGGTTTCCGAACTGAATTAATTCCACTAAATCAGCATTCTCCATTGTTTCGATCATTTCGTAATCCATCACTTTCAAAAGGAGGCTATGAGGTGGCATGTGGCTCTCCTTCCGGCTTTCAGTTTATTTCGAGGCAAAATAGATGCCCTGTTCTACAAATACCTTGATATGCCTTGAGAAAGGTTCTGTGAAACAATGAAATATCGCACAAATTGAATATTAACTAAGAGACCCAACTGTTTTGTGAAAATTATGTTACTTTATTCTGAAAAGCTCTATACATACGGAATTAACTGGTTTCTCTAGAAGGCTATCGTAAATGTTTCAAGGTAGGGAGTACCTACTCAAGAACTTGTTAAAATTTTGAAGATGCAGAGATTGCAGACTGGACAATCGAAAACGTACCACAATTAAAAAAAATCATTAAAATCAAAAAACACTTCGATCTTATTTCTAAGGGGAACATCGTTTTGACGTAGAAAGCATTACAAAATGGCTTTCAACTTCCTATTCAACACTTTCTAGATTGATTCAAACACATCTTCCAACGAGTCAAGTGGAGTGCGATACACTTCGTTTTTATGTGCCCCTATAAAAAATATGACGGTATCAAGTCAGGTGACCGACGAGGCTACTTTGATGCGCCTGCCTCTTCGTTCTATCCAGCAAAAATTAAGCACATTTTCTGAATTATGAGGAAAATTACTTTCTTGTTGAAACATCATTCCTTCTTCAAGGTATGCAGGACAGTTACTATCTATGATATTAAGATACATATCACAGCACAGCAATTAACAATTCCACCGAAAATTATGTGCTGGCAAACATGTAATACAAAAATTGCAGAACAATACACCGAATATGTAGAAAATACAAAATAACAATTGAAAAAGGTTTGGTTTGTAAGCACCATGGCTCATATATGGTCATCTAAAAAAAGGTATCTTGGTGTAATTGATCATTCAATTGATTGTGTTATTGGGGGAGCCCAAGCGGTACCCAGTTAAGTACCAGTAAGTACAGTAAGTTAAGTACCAAATATGAGCCCCATATATAAGGCCGCCTGTGAGGGATAAAGGATCAGATTAGTACAAAAAAATTGATCATTGGAAATTCTCGAGCGCGTCAGATT
>WOGP01004231.1:0-14236 GCA_015342065.1 Leptinotarsa undecemlineata | reverse complement strand
ATTACTTCCTTCCTTTCTTTGGAAGATTCCCTTATCCTTTTTTTGTATCAAGATGGAGTAGTAGAAAGCCAAAAACTTTCTTTCCCAAAAATTAATCACTCCCAAAAATATAACCCCTTTAATTCAATTAATTTTTTTATATTTATAAAGGAAAACCTAATCAGAAAATTGCGGCTTTTGGCTTAGACGATTTGAACAAATTGAGTAGAAGAACAATTCAGCAGTTATTTGCATAGCTGCGAAAATGTAACCTCTACTTTTGCTATAACTTTATATATGTAGTTAAAACTCAATACTGTAAAAATTTGTGGTTGTATTAATAAATAATTTTATTATTATTATTGAATCATATATGAATTATCATTCTTTGTTGTCTTCATAGTGTTTCACCACACTCATATATTTTTAGTGAATGTTTACGCAGAAACTATTTTCTATATACCTGAAAAAAACACATGTTTTACTGTTTCGTGAAATACCAAATGCCGAAGGTTTTCTCTATTCCAAAGTATTAGTTATTCACTGAAAAACAATGAGATCTTTGTACTATACAAATAGATTCCTCTCGAGCTTTTGATCATTAGACCGTGCAATAGTGCTATCTCTTTCTATCGGATTTGATATCGAAGCAACCCAACTCTTGGAGTCGTATGTCATAGATCGTGAGCAGCAAGTTGAAATTGAAAATTAAATTTGTAGTCGTTTGACAATAAATCGCGGGAGCGAATCGAGTGTAGTTATGTGATTCCCGCTATTCTACACTATTTACACATACAATTTCTATCTGCAGTATATGCGATGTAACTATCACTACTCATCGATGATGATACACAAGTTTTTTTTTCATTCAAACTGAATGGTCTTCAGTATGCGAACCATACTTATCCACCATGATTGAGTACTATTCTTGCCTTATTATTCCAGAAACTTCTACTCTTCTTTTACTCTTCTTTTTACAAATCATTTATCATTTATAAACATATAACTTTTGATAATATATCAATAAAAAATCGAACGATATATTGCTCTCTGAAACTCATTTATCTCGTGACTACGACAACTAAGAAAATGCTTCGCAATTCCCGAATATATATTTTTTTTATTTATTTATGTATTTATTCAATAATTTATTCATTTTATTTATACATTTATTTATATATGAATGGAATATTATGATGTACTGTTTGGAACCCTTGGGGTAGTAATGAAGTTTTTCCCAACACCATATCCTTATTTTTAACACCTTAACACGTGTTTCGATCACCAACTGATCATCTTCAAGAGGAAGATAAAACTGGAAACTTCGCAAAACTAAAGCTATTTATGCTATACAGATATACCATAGAGGTAAATCATACAGGAATACCACAACATACAGCCGAAATTAATTTTACAATTACCTCATCTTTTGTTTTACAATATGTCCTTATGTAATGTTTAAATGTTATAGCTATATATAAAACAATTTTCAGCAATATAAAAAAATTTATTTCGCAATATCGCCTATATATATTTTCAAAATGTGTCCTTATGTAGTCATCAGTAAATCCAATAATATTATTTTAACAAGCTATTTGGAGTTGGACCGTCATCGTTATTCATAATATTATTACGTTTACTTATTTCTACACCCTCATTGGCATCTAGTTGCATGTTGTTGTTACCTTGTCTAAATAATCTCAATGATATGCAGTCTATGGAATGGTTTTGTTGCAAAATATGATGGGCGACTGCTGATTTTTCAGGTCTTCCATATTTCAAGTGTGCTATGTGTTCCTTATATCTCACTTCAATGTCTTTTTGTCTGCTCATAATATTTTGCATCGCAGTCCTTACATTCAATGAAGGTTCCATGTTCCATGAAAATCTTTTCAAAGTTCTTCATATATTCGTGGTATGGAACTAACTGAATATATTTATCTGGGTTTTTGTCCTTTCTGAAAGTTGATTCGTTCATTCTTAACCTAAAATTCTTCTTCTAGGGAAGAATAGGGATGTAATAGGTTACATCATCTATAATACCCCCCGAGAAACCGTTAGTGGCTGCTATTTCCTGTATTGTACGTTTTTCTTTTGTGAACCTTTTGTCAACCCAGCACGTTTGTGCTGTCCACAGTGATGTGAACTGTCAGGAATATACCTGTACGTGATGGTTTTTTTTTTCTAAATATATCGTATTCTACCCATATTGGCTCCTTATTTTCTAACTCACCGGACCATATGCGGAATTGTCCATTAATTCCAGACCAGATCATCCGCGTAGACCTGTACGCAAGTGCCGGCCTACGCAGAACGTACGTACGTTCCTATGCCTTGTCTAACTTTGATATCTGTCATTCGTTCGAGCCAGGATTCCATCACAATCAGCCATAGTGTCGGTCCCAGACTAGAACTCTGTGGACACCCTCTAGTCCCTGATTCAGAGACCGTCCCACAGATAGCTGTTCCTTCCCCTATGAAGCTTATGCACGTCTTCCACATACCCTTCGTGTCATACATTTCTCAATCGCCGGTGCCCACGCGGTTTTGAAGGCGTTGGACAGGTCAAACGCCACAACCAGGCTGTCTTCTTCCTTGCTTGTTCTCTTTTATCTTTTTCACCATTTTTTCCATGGCCATTATAGTATCCATTCCTCATCTGAAACCATATTGGTTTGGAGAGAATTTCAACTCCCTTTCACACCAGACTTGTATATTACCAATGAAGCCTGTCCAACATCCGCCCCCTTACTTGTCAGCAAGCTGATCGGCCTGGGGTTCTGTCCTTCTTTGGCATCCATACTATCTTGTTTTGCTTCCATACTGCCAAAGAAAAGTCAAAGTATTTTCCTAGGATTTGGTGGATGATATTTTCGCCATATTCGATACCAAAAAATCGAATATTGAGGACTTTGGTTTCTTTTTAAATAGATGTCCATCAATAAAATTCTGAGTCACGTATGACTTTTTTATTATGTAAATAAATAATGTGGAAATGATGTAGAACACAAATTTTTTTTTTTTATAAATTGAACTTTCATAATGAAAACATTTTTTGGGATTTGTTGGAGTTTGTTCATTCATTATAATGTTTTGTTTTTCAATTTTGTGAAGAAATAATAATTTGATTTCTTCAAGAAGGTAATGAAGATTTATTTTACGAATGTTGAATATTTCTTTTCAAACTTGTCCACTCTATATTTGATATTTACAAGATATATTTTTTTTATTGGCTCTCCCGTGAATACAAATGAGAAGTTTACACAATTTTTGCCGATAGGCGATATTCATACCATCGAGAGTCTGATGCTCATCGAATTCAAAAGAATAAAAACTCAAGTGATATATGAGGATTGAGGAGGAGGTTTGCATGAACTCAATGGAAGAGATCTATAACTCAAATAGATCTATAATCCAAATAAATATATGAATTGAGGAGGACAGGCACGATATTGCATAAACCCATGAAACAGGTTGGTTGACTATGCATAATCGGCGCAGATTACATTCCCATTATCAATTCTATGTAGAGTGCACAAAAATACTCCAGAACATCAAGCTAGGGAGGTAAGATTCGGAACAAATTTACGTAACTTTTGACAATGAAACATTTACTTGCTCAAATCATCCCTCTGAAAATACCCATCCAGAACATTCCCGGAAATGATAATGAAATCTTAGTTCCTCTTCAAATAACTGAAATTGATGTTTTACGTGCTGTTAGATCATTTCGCACAGGCTCTGGTTGACTGGAATCACTAAGACCTTCACACTTCCAAGATCTTCTATCAAAAAACTCCGGATCTAATGGTAAAAACTCTCCTTTGACATCACTATATAATTTTTTACTTGCTGGCAAAGTTAATTTGGAAGTACTTCAAATTCTTTATTCTGCTTCATTACAAGCTCTGAAGAAGAAATGTGGTGATACAAGACTTATTGCCGTTGGCACATTTTTTCGACGCTTGGTTGCCAAAATGTTATGTTTTATCATTTAAAATATATTCGGGAACTTATTTCGTCTCGTACAAGTTGAAATTAGAACTTCCGGAGGATGTGAAATAGTCGCTAAGGCAGCACGCCGTTTCATAAATCAGCACCGACCTCATCTTGACGGTGCTGTTTCGTTGTTGATGGAAATGGTACTTATGGCCTCAGTTGTAAATTTAGTGCAGGTTCCTTCTCCCGACATGATGCAGTAAATGACATCTTTAAACGTGCATTGTCAACAGTCAATATCCCTTCTGTAATGTATCGAAATATCATCCTGTTTGGGAACAATCGCTATTAATCAATATGTCATAGCGCAACCCGATATGCCTGATTCCTAGGTACCTGCGCGTATCGAAAGGGCTGGAGGTCGTGGTTGATATATCACCATTAAACACCGAAAGTTTTGTGAATACGATTTGATGATACGAATTAATCGTTTTTCAACAATATATCCTTTGCTAAATGATAAAGTTGTATCATATGTGGAAATCCAGAAACATTACACCTTCTGTAATTGAACCTCTCTGAATTAGCCAAGATGATGGGAAACGTCCTGATGGAATGTCTCTCATTCCTTCGAGACCTTTGGTTTGGGACTTCACCTGTGTGATACCTTGGCTCGTTCTCATATCAATTTAACTTCGCAAACATCTGGTGGGGCCGCTGATTATGCTGAAAAAATGAAACAGCGGAATTACTTTGTCTGGAATATCGATATATTTTCTATCCAATTGCCATTGCCAAAAATATTTGGTAGCTTTGGTTCCTTTGCTCCTGATTTTTAGAGATATAGGTCGAAAACTAATTACAGTAACTGGCGATTCTAGAGCGAACTCGTTTCAACACAACGAATCAGCATTGCAATTCAGAGAAAATGATGCATCAATCATTGGCACTATTTCTTCTTCTCGAAGTCTTGCTGAAATTTTCTTTAGCCCACAAAACTGATCTGATATAACTGAGTTTCTTGATACAACAGATTTCTCCCCAGATTCTGGTAAAAATTATCCAAACGTTAATAATAGTAAATTAGAATTCAGTTTTAAAGAAATTGTGGAAGAAAACTTAGCAGGCAAACTCATCACTAACAATTCCAACATCATGAAAGGACTAATGCAGAAGAGAAAAAATGTGCAAACCCATGAAAATTTTGCAGTGATTCAACAAACAGCCGAATCTCCACCTTATGCCAACTGCCCGCACACTGTGATCTTTCCGACGATGAACCACCATCATCCGCCTATGTCTGAACCCGTCAACAAATTCGACGAAGTCGCTATTGACCAGGACGAGTTCAACAGAAGGCTCCAGAAGCTCAGAAGGAGCCCAGAAGGCTCCAGAAGCTCCAACCAGTTTGTAGATCCAGACTGTTATAGGATGGGTATGTTTCTATCTACATGATCGACGGTAGGATAGTGAACTTGCAGCCGAGGGGTCTGCTTAATTAAAACAATTACTGTTATATCAACTCGATTTTGCAAGCCCCGATCGCACGTCCATCACTACAACTTACTAATGAGTCTGAGTAAAAAACATCTCTTCGAACGACAGAATGACATCTACCCCGGTTATATTTGGAATGTTCCGTTTTGTGGAACAGTTTGTTCACCATCTACCTACATTTTGACAAAAGACGGGAGAGCAGATACAAATTCCAAGAATGACCAAAAAGTTTCAATCAACACTCTTCATCAACAATCGTCACCGACAGCGGACAATCCCTATTTGCCTTGAAAGTAAACGTGTTATCTCAGTGCTAGTACTAAAGTGCCACCAAGATTTAGCCAGAAGCCTTGGTAAATAATAACATTATCCTGAGGTGGATAAAGTGCACGACAGGAGCAAAGGTAATCGCATTGCCGACTCTTCAGCCTAGGAAGCGGCTGGACTAAGGACTTTGGGACCCAGTGCACATACGGCCGGATGACTTCGACAATTGCGAAACTAGCCAAATAATACACCCATGTTTACGCTTAACAGTAGGATTTCTGACTGGCCACTGTCACCCAAGAAAAACACCTCCATAATATACGGCTAGTGAACACACCTCTATGCAGGATATGTGAACAGGAAGATAAGACTGTCAGGCACGTCCTATGCGAGTGCTCGGAGCTTTCGTAAATAAGAGAGTGTGTGTTCGAAGAGTCTTGGCCTGCCGATATAAAGGACATGTCTCCAAGTAACATGTTCACCTTCTTCGAAAGAACAGGATGGACGATGACCTAGGAGGAAAACCCTTCGGGAGAATGTACTATGAGTCACTTGTAGCTTAAGTGCTTTGGGCTTACACTCACCCTCCCTAATATACAGATACATATGAAGCGTGATTATATCTGTTCATTTTCAATATTTGGAGTACGAACTGAATAGGAAAAATTATATTCATCTAATCCAATGTTTGTTTGAAGGTGGTTGGCAATGTTTTATTGTGCATTTCATTAGTTCGAACGTCCATTGTCTATTATGATATAAGTTGATGATATCCCTGAAAGATTCTGTGAAAAATTAAAAAGGTTAGCTGAAAAATAACAATTATATCAAGCAAAAAACTCAAATCACAATGATATAATCTACAAGCAATAACCGAAAAGTAAAAAAAAATTAATAACACGATATGAAAATAAAAAAAATATTAACAAGGAATGGAAATTAAATATTAAAAGATTCCAACCAAGTTACGTCACAACTTTTCGATTGCTAGTATCCATAATCATCTTCGGGTGATAACTGCACTCATTCCTATTTATAGGTCATTCGAATGCTTTCACCTTTCCCCTGTTCCCTCTTTCTGCTTCATCGGTTTTAGTGGAAGCTGACCGTTCGGCGTGACTTGGTCTTGTTCCGCTTGATTAGCGGTTTCCATATGTTGCGTATCTCTACGCTGGCTTGGCTAAATGCGTTGTTGTACAACATATATGCGGCTTCTTTGAATTTCCTTCTGAATCAGTGCTCCTCCTTTAGGATGATTTCAGCTTGAGCCCACTCACTCACATGTTATGTTGATGAGTCCAAACATGCTCTGCTATTCCTGATTTGCTGGTTGCTCCTCGCTATGTGTTTTGTTTGTACTCGGCAATGCGAACTTCCGAAGGCCTCTTAGTTTCACCGATGTATGATTCTCCACACGCTGGGTATCCAGTAAATGCAATTGTTGGAATCGCAGTCGCGTTTGGTGGTCTGGTTTTCGTAAGGCTGCTGCGGATAGTGTTCCCAGATCTGAAACAGGTCATAATGTTATACTTGGACCCAATTCTTCTTATCCTTTCCGAAAATCCTCTGATGTAGGGAAGTACAAGTACTGGTTGTGGCGGCTTCTCTTATTGTGGAGCGCTTGGTGTTTCATAGCTTGATCCTCCACTATCACTTTGGAGTAACCATTCCATAGAAGGTTATTTTTCATCATGCCTAGTTCCTTTTTGAGACCTTCATTTGTATCACAGAGCCCAAAACACGAAAAATCGATTCATAGTGGTTGAATTCCTGATTCAGATACAGTCCTGTGTGAGTGGGGTTTCGATATACATTCAGTGTCTGTTCAGTAGTGCGTCTATGCCGGTTTCTTGGTACAGCCAATGAGAGCGTAGCAATTTGTCACACGACCAGTGTTTGTTCATGTACGGCAGAGAATCGATCAGCGTTATCGCGGTTTGAAAGATGACGATTCGAGCTCGCTTGGAATTTTCATTCCAATCATTGTTCTCACAATAATTGATGGGTATACAGGGTGTTGATGGAAAATTCATGAAATACAGAGTGTGTGCAGCGTTAAAGAAAAGAAACATGACGTCCAGCGTTAAAGGATGAATCATGGCTGCAATTGTGATATACAGGGTGAAAAAAAGAAAAAACATGGCGGCGGACATTGAGCGGATTATACAGCGTTTAAGAAAAAAAACATGACCGCCAACATGCAAGTAAAAAACATCCAAGTTGGCATCATCAGAAGATGACGAGAAAAAAACATAGATGGCGCGCGTGCAACATGAAAGATGAGGAGGGTCTAATATTTTTTCATGGTATCCAACATGCCAGAAGAACAGCATTATTTGTCTTTGATGAATGTGTCAAATAAACGAATAAACAAAGTTTCGAATCTGAACGATTCATCGAAAAATAAACACTTCCGGTTTATAAAAATTGAGATAAAAGCAAAGTAATGGTGAATTCGGAATGGTGTAGAGTCCAAATCTACAATAAAATGGTCACTTCTGGTTTCAACTTCCGGTCGTCCGATTCACATAATTCGATATCGGTATTCATATCGATGTCAAGAAACATAATTAAACATTTACAGAATGTTGAAAGCATAGGAGGCTAACTTTATTATTATTGAAGATGGCACGGGGTTGCGGGTACTCTAACGTCACAATTTTTACTGTAGAACACAAAAATGAAAATTATAAGTATGTAGAATGGATTTTTCATCATTTAGGTAATTAATTATGAAGTTGTTGTATCGATATTGACTCAGATGTGACTCGGATGTGCAACGTTGCCAAATGTTAGGTGGTAAATGGGAAGGAGTGGCGGACGAAAACACGCAGCATTGTGGGAGGTGCATAATATCATTGTTCAAAAATATATTTATATCGTTGAAAAGTTGAAATAATCAGTGATGAAATGTCATCTGAAGAATACAAACGGAAAGTTGAAGAGTTTTGTAAACGTGTGGAAAAAGTTCAATATTTCGGAGAAAAAGCGATTGTTTCGAAACAGCTGAATGATTCAGATTTTCAAGACTGTTCAATCGAAAAGTATCTCAAACAAAATATCCATTGCAAAGAATTCAACCTCGCAGCATAGATAATACGATGCCAATACTGAAAATCAATGGAAGTCCAATAATTTCGGCAATAGATGTAATAGAACACAATGGAAATTTATGAATTCCACATTTGTCAATGACAATTATTTGGCAGTTTTTGTAAGCGAAGTTCCAAAGAATACCCTCTTGAATATAAATCGAGGCTGCTATTCCAAGATCTTCGAGAAGCAGATACGAAATCATTGGAATTTGTTCCAGGGCATGCAACGTTGACGAAGTCGCAAATGGAATTTGAGCTTTACAGAATTTTCATTATAGTGTGTAACGATATTAGCATGTATTTTGATTGGAGTTGTACAAGAAATAATTATGGAATTTAATAAGAAATGGCTGATTTGGTTCACATAGTGAACATCAAAAATATGTTTGTTATAGAGATATACAGGGGTCTTATCATAAAAAAAATACTTCTTACTTGTAAACAGGGTGTCTCAAAATACGTCATTAAGAAAACATGACAGTTCAACAGGGCTCTATAGTTTTAGCATGCGATTTTTCAATGTGTACGGGTGTCCCAAAATACGTCATTTAAGAAAAAACATGATAGTTCAACAGGGCTCTATCGTTTTAACGTGCGATTTTTCAATGTGACAGGGTATCTTAAAATACGTCATATAAGAAAAAACATGGCAGATAACGGGGCTCTACAGCCTCAGCGTGCGATTTATCAATGTACGTGAATTACGTGTCTTGAATTACGCTATTTAAGAAAAAACATGACAGTTTGAAGGGGCTTTATCGGTTTAACGTGCGATTCTTCGATGTGTACACGGTGTCTGAAAATAGGTCATTCAATAAAAAAGACGTTTCTGGTTCAAAATCTAAAGCTCTTTCTTATGGAGCTCAAGATTGGTCATTTTCAGACCTCGTAGCGGAACATTGTGAAATACCCAACTCGAGGTAGATGTCGTTGCCCATTGTTTTTCTTATTGGTGTCTAGATGACAGCACTAGAAACAATGTTAATTTTTGAGTCTTGTTTGTTAAGATAAAATGGAACCAATTAAGCAGTTTTTCTCAGTTTTATTCAAAAGTAGTCATAACCTCAAATGGTTATGGGCCCAGGAAACTCTGAAACTGAAGAATTAAGAAAACAGTAAAGAAGAAGTCATTTGTTTGGATTCTCTAATAAATCACGCCATATAACCTCAGAATGGAACGAAGTTTGAGCGTAGATAAATTCGACGGAAAAAACTTCAGGTAATAGAAATTCCAAATAAAATGTGCCTGAAAGCGAAAGGAATCGATATTTCGATACAAAAACAGAAGTAAATGCGAATGCATGGCTAAAAAATGACGACGTGGCTATGTATATCATCACGTCATCTATAGATTTAAATCAAATAACCCTAATAGAAAACTGTGAAACCGCTTTGGAAATTATGTCGAAATTAGAATCCATATATGAACAAAAGAGTTAATTGAACAAAATGTCAATTCATGAACGGTTTTACCAGTACAAAATATCACCAAGTGACAATGTGCAACACATTGCAAAGGTTGAGAGTATCGCCAAACAGCTCAGGAAAAGTGGTGAAAGCATCAGTGACACTGTTATAATCACGAATATATTGGTAACTCTGCCTCCTGAATTATAGATCACTTAGGCAAGCATGGATGATAATGTATCCTGAAAAACAAAACCTGAATAATTCAACAGCAAGACTACTCGATGAGGAAGCTAATTCTACTTGTGAAGAAGCTTATACTAAACTGAAGAAAGCTAACCAAAAATTAACCTAGTCAAGTGGTATGAGCGAAGAGAAAACCTGCGAAGCATCATTTTCATAGTTACAACTGCGGAAAAAGAAGGCACTTTGCCAGAGAATATTGTGCACCAAAGAAAGTACATAAGAAATCAGCTCAAGATAGGAATACTATGCTAGCTTTTAATGTAGCTGATGAGAGAGAAATCAGAACAATCGTAAAAAGCGCTCGATCCATGCTCTATGCACGTGTTGTCTCTTTGGATTTGAACAGCAGACAAAACGCCATCAGAGTTATGGAATGGAGTCAAAAAAACATTGGAGCATGTAAGAGTATTTGGTAGTGAAAGATATGTACATATTCCTGATCAGTTGCCGACCAAATTAGATAAAAAGAGTGAAAATTGATTGAATATTGAATATTGGTTGGATATGATAATACCAATTACAACATGCAAACATGTATAACATGCAACATGTTCAACATGCAAACAAAACGAATATCAAGAAATGTTGTATTTGATGAAAAATTAATTTTCTGGACAAAGACAATAAGCAAAAATATTCTTAGAAGAAAGTGAAGAAAGTGTTCAACAGAACAATTCTGAAGTTATGCTAGAAAACGATCCTGCATTGAGTGATAATTCTTTGAATGAAAAAATGGGAATGAGGAAAGTATGCTCAGTTCCAACAGTGATGAACCTGATTATGACCCATCAAGGATCCTCGATAATTCTCAATATGAACCAATAAATCTGAGACCAAGAAAAAATTTGAATTCGGAAGTCAATTTAATGGAATTTATATTACCATCATTAGGCAATGAAGAGTCCGCAGAAGAATGAATTGTTGCAAGCTTGAAGAAGAACTAAATGCTCATGATGAAAATCAGACTTGGACCCCATCGACGCGAGCTGGACCGAGAAGACTAACAGCCAAATGGGTATTTTCCATTAAAAGGAGTGACCATGGAAAAATGAACCGCTACAAGGCACGATTATGTGCACGAGGGTTTAATCAAGTCCCTGGTATCGATTACCAGCACATGTTTTCCTCTACCACAAGGTATGATTCAATTAGAATTATTTTTAGTATTGTAGATAAGTATAACTTGGAAATCCAACAATTTGAGGTCAAAACAGCCTTTTTAAACGGGGGCCTGGAAGAAGAAATTTATTTTGAAATTCCTGATGATGTGCTTGTTGACTAAAGTAATTTATTGAAATTGAATAGGCCACTTTATGGGTTGAAACAGGCATCAAGGTCGAATAAAAAGTTTATTGAATTTTTAAAATCATGAAGTTTTTTCAGTCACAAGCTGACTACTGTATATATTAGGAATGTTGAAAGTATCAAGGTTATACTTATAATATATGATCTCTTAATATCGTCAAGTAAAAAGTTAATTAAAAATATAACTAGTTTTTTCAAACAGGCATTTAATATTAAGGAATTGAATTTGTCATATTTTGAAGGCATATGATAATTTTATATGTTTACATCAGCGAGAGTACATAGATCAAATTGTTAAAAATTTTAATGTTTGAATGAAATTCTGCATCAACTCCTGTTGATCCAAATGTTGTTATATGTGAAAATATTGAGGAAACTGCTGTAAAATTTCCTTATAGGGAAGCTATGGGTTCACTGCTATTTCTAAGCTCAGTATCCAGACCTGATATTTCATATGCGGTGAACATGTTGAGTCGGTATATTAATAATCCTAGTCAACAACATGTTGATGCAGTGAAGCGAGTGATTAGATATTTTAGTTGAAACATAAAATATTTGATCAGATATGGAGAAAGCGATGTTCTTATCGGGTATTTCGATGTTGATTTGGCAGGTGATGTGGATACTCGAAAATCCACCACTGGATATATATTCTTAATAAATGGTGGGCCAGTAACATGGTTTAGTCAAAAGCAAAAGACCATTGCTCTCTCCGCCACCGAAGCAGAATTTGTTGCAGCCTGCGAGTCTGCAAAGGAAGTCTTGTGGTTACAGCAATAGTTGTTGAACTTGAGTGAAAAATATGATTGTGTTGAAAATCAGAGTATCATTATGTTAAATAATAACCCAGTTTTTTCACAAACAAACCAAACATATAGATGTCAAATACAATTTTATTCTAGCGAAAGTGGAGAATGGTTTAATAAATATATTCTGTCCCAAGAAGAATCAGCTTGCCGATATACTAACAAAGCCATTCCCCACTCAATGTTTTGTTTTTCTAAGAGAACAAATCATGAATAATAATGAATGAAATAATAATGTAATAGTAATGTTAAAGAATAAAATATTGTTTACTCTTATGATGTGAAATTTTAGTGGGAGTGTTGATTAACAGAAAATTTCAATTTCGGTGAATAGCCATGGGGGTCATTGTCCATTATTTTTATTGGTGTCTAGATGGCAGCACTACATACAAATGTTAATTTTTGAGTTCTTACTGTGCAGTCATTTTTGTTACGATAAAATAAAACAAATTAAGCAGTTTTTCTCATTTTTATTCAAAATTCGTTAATTAGCACAATTAGTCGGAACAATTTTGAAACATTCTTCGCATCTTCACACATTTTATCCCGACTATGATTTTTCAAACACTCGTCCTCGAAAAAATCTTTTGCATGACTCGCAAGGAATTTTCAGGTGGTTGCGGAATACTCGAGTTGAAGCAATTTCAGGCCATCTCCAGGTACTTAGGCGTCGGTCATCAATTTCAGCGCCATCATAGTACATATAAAATAACTGTTTATCAATACGGGACCCAGGGTCGTGATTTGTTTTTTAAAGGTGACGGTGTTGGAACCTTGTTGAACTTGTAAGAGTCATTTTAAGAGTCATTATGTCATAATTGTTACAATGTCACTTCCTAACTGCAGCCTTTTGCTATGAGTATTACTGTGATTACCCTTCGATCACAAGGAAAAATATTGGTGCAACGGTACTTGTTTTTCGTGTCAGGCTTCACCAGCTTGTCCTAATAATCAAGTGAAAATCCCCTGCGAGACATGCAAAAGATTTTTTCGAGGACAAGCTGTTTCGAAAATCATATTCGGAATAAAATTCATGAAAAAATTAGAAGATGCGAGAAATGTTTCGAAATTGTTCCAACCACATCTTCGGAGAGATCTTCTGCAAAATTTGCAGTAAAAAATGTCCCATCGGCCACCTTTGTTATACATGCAACCGGGCACAAAACAGCCTCAGACTGATAATTTCATCTTTTATTATCTGGAGACTCGTCAGGAGGGCATGCAGGCTGATGGATCAATACTTCACGAACCGAATGTGTGTTTTTTTTGCAATGCTTTGACGCTTGCCTCGAAACCGACCAACAAATTTGCAAAAACTGTGGTGTGCGCCATCAGATTCTCATGTGCAGCGATGCTATCTGTCCATTTGAGAAGTGGGAGTTTTCGCTAGGAAGTTTCTGAGGATAGTAGGAGCTTATGGGCGATTCTAGGCTGCCCCCCTCCACTATGACGTATTAATTGCTTTTTTTTGGTGTTTGGTAAAATCAAGGCAGTGTGACGTTAAAGTGTCTGGTGCATGGACCATTCAGAATTTTTTTATGTGAGATTTTGTGTGTGTGTATGACATGATGACGTAATTACATTCAGTTGGGGTGTGTTGGAATGCATGGTACAGGGTCTGCATACTTCAAAGATCCTCCAAGTAATGAATGTTTCATCGGTGTGAGCCCACCAAGCGGTGTGACGTCACAGCCG
>WOGP01004230.1:0-14236 GCA_015342065.1 Leptinotarsa undecemlineata | reverse complement strand
CAACAGACTGTTGGTTGACATTGGAAGTCACAGCATTCTGGAAATGACCTCTGACTTTATGCCTCCAACTGTCAACTACGAACTGCCTCATAAAGTATCCATTGGGATCTTCTGACCACAAACTCATTTCAGTGTTGAGTAAATTATCGATATATTTTGGGGAGCAATCTAAGACCCGCAAAATTTGGCATTACAAATCAGCTGAATGGAAGGATATTCAAGACCATTTCCAAAATTTCCCCTGGCTAGATGTTTGTTTCAGCTATAAAGATCCATCGACGTTTGCTTCTGGAGTCACAGAATTTATTCCATCATT
This sequence comes from Leptinotarsa undecemlineata, assembly GCA_015342065.1. NCBI lineage: Eukaryota > Metazoa > Arthropoda > Insecta > Coleoptera > Chrysomelidae > Leptinotarsa > Leptinotarsa undecemlineata. The sequence goes on along the minus strand of WOGP01004230.1, from coordinate 13,920 downwards.
TATGAATGCATATATTCAATTTTCAATAAAACGGCCTTTTGATAGCAAACCTTGGTTCAACAAAAATTGGGAGCAAGCTGTCGCCTCCAAAAATCTCGCCACCGGCAGTGGCCCAAAAATCCCAGTGCCAAAAACCGAACTAGGTTTGTTAATGCACGCAACAGCTGCAAACTTAGGATAAATGAGGACAAAGAACTTCACAATCAAAAAATTGGGGATAATCTGCTTGCTAATCCAATGGGTCTAGATCCTTCTGGTCGGTAGCTAAAGCTGTTGAGCAGAAATTTATAAACAATTTCACCACTAACACAAGTAGATGGTTTAATTGCAACAATAACCATAGAAAAAGTTAATCTACTAGCTGAACAATTTGCATTCTTCTCCAGAGTCGACTTTTTGGAATAGGCACCATCCACTATGTCCACACTATAATCCACAATCTCAGAAATTATAGTGATGAAAAGAGAAATGAAAATTTCTACCATGTTTTCTACCACTTTTAATTGTAACTAACGTTACTGCAGTTTCGTCCTATATGGACATTCTCAAACTTATACAATAAACTAACAATTATTCATTACATTCGCCAATATATTTTACCATTCAGGTACTTGATATCATGATATACAGCATATCGTTTTTGGAAATTTCGTCCGCATTGTCCCACATGAACACTATCACACTCCGGACACTTAAGCTTATAAACTCCAGATTTTTCCAACTTGTCGACCTTATCTTTGGCATTGAAAAAGAAATGAGGTAACCTGGCATGTGGTCTGAATGCTACTTCCACATTGTTTTTTTCGATGAAACCTGCGATAAGTTCTGTTCTTTCTCCAAAATATGATAGCGTTACCCATTTCTTGATTTCTGGTTGTTTGACCTGAGGATATATTAATCTGTAAGTGAATTTCCGGCTTTGTAGTAACGACTATATCCATCAATTTATCAGAAATTACTGTTCGACAGTATTTTGTCAGGCGAATTTTGAAACAGCTCAATGTCAACAAGGCGTCTGGCTCTAATGAAGTGCCCGTCATCCTACTTAAAAAGAGCGCAAATAAACTCGCACCAGTATTTTGCAGACTTTTCAACCTGTCTTACAAGAAAGGGGTTTTCGTTCTTGTTGAAAGACCGCTCGCATTCAGCCTATTCCCAAAACGGGCAAGAAAAATCATAAAAAAAGTTGTAAACGATTATATCCTCAAATATTTGGAAGGCTTCAATATCTTTAGCGATCATCAATATGATTTTCGGAAACAAAGTTCAACAGACGACCTTCTATCGCATGTCACCCATATTTGGAATAACGCAATCGAGAAATATGGAGAATGAAGAGCTGTTGCGCTTGATATTTCTGAGGCCTTTGACCGTGTGTGGCATGAGGGTGCCAAACTTTGATGCTATGGCTTGCCGTATCATTTCTTCAGCTTCCTGAAAGAACGTTTCCTGCAAGTGGCCGTCGATGGATATCACTCCAATACTTTCACCATCAACGCTGGTGTTCTCCAGATACATATTGTCTTCAACCCTCTTTTTATTGTATATCAACGATTATTGGAAATAACCAAGAACTAGACAAGTGTGCTGATGATAGGACACTTGTCTCGTCATTCCATTTAGATTACAGGACATCGGCTACGGAGTTACATCTTCACAGGCAGCAGGAGGTTGCATATCCTAATGAGGATCTAGAATTGATTTCGAATTGGGATGAAAGTATCCAGGATCAATTCAATGCCACAAAAATCCAGGCATCGGTTTTTTCCAAGAAGATAAATGTCCCTGAACCGGATATAATAACAATTCCGCTTTCTGCTTCGATAAGTTTGTTGGAGTTATTTATATATAATAGGGAGGGTGAGTGTAAACCCACAGGACTTAGGCCACATGTGACCCATTGTACATCCTCCCGAGAAGTTGTCCCTCTAGGTCATCGTCCATCCTTGTCCTTTCCAGGAAGGTGGACAGGTCACCAGGAAACATCTCCTTTATATCGGCAAGTGAAGCCCAAGACTCGTCAAACAAACACTGTCTTTGGGAACCTTGAGGTATATGACGGCGGCCTCCGCGAACGATATTACTGAAGTTGCGCGGCTTGTTCAACCTTCCTGGGGTTCTCCTAGTGAAGGTGTTCAAGTTAGGTCGCTTTCCTGCAGGGGCAGCTTGTTCTTTGCCTTTATTCAAGGCGGAGATCTTGGCGCCCGCCGTAGGAAGTGCCTTTGCTGTTGGAGGTGGAGTTCGGGAGGAGGAGGGTGCACTTATAGTTGCTGCCACTCCTGCTTCTTTCGCTCTCTTTCTCCTTTTGGCTTCGGCGCCGCAAATGCGTAACCTTTGTATTACATCACGAGGTGATCTGCTACGTCCAGCCTCATTCCGAGCGATAGATTGGGGTGGATATTTCTGTTGAGGTGAGCACTTCTGTCCTGCCTCGGGATTCGGCTGAAGTTCAACACAATACACCTTGAATTTCACTGTTTAGGAACTCTTTCATCTGGAGAACTGTGTTCATGTAGAATAAACTTCCTGGATTTAATCTCCAGCGAATCAAATCCAATGTGAATCGTACAGATACCGCTTTAAGAATTTTTTTGCCGTGGTTATGTTTTGTCCTAAGAAAAAACTACAATGACAATAACAAAATAGTCATAAATTTAATTGGACGAAAGTACTTGTTCATACTGAAAAATTATCAATATTTGGCTTCAGTTTTGTTAGGAAAAACCGCAAATCTTCCCGTTCTGTGATATTCAATCTGCTCATTTTTTATTAAAAATTTGTAACGACACTGAAACTCATTTCGACAAAATTATTACCAGAGTTAAGGATATTTTTTGAGTATTTCTGCCTGCAGCCAAAATGTTTGATACCCTCTTTCAACCTGATACCCTCTCACGTTCAGCTCCTTATTAGAATTCGAGTAGCTCACAAATACACACACAAGTTGTATTTCGTTCCCTTTGCACGTCTGAACAAGCGTTGAGGACGGCAGCGGCGCTTTGCAAGTCTCGACACGTTGTACTGAATATGGAATTTGCAAGTTTTTACAAATAACAGCAACTGAGCTTCTTGAAATATCATCTAACTTCATTGATAGGTGAAGTCAAGCCAACATTTTTATTCGTCACTATCAAAACTAGGTGAATTTTCGTGGACCCCCCACCTAAGAAGTATGTAGTCACGCCAACGTAGGCTCCATCGAGACTCTCGTGGATCCCTGGGGGTCTATCTGCACCACCTTAGGAGTCACTGGTTTATAAGATAAAGATAAAATATTCACTATCCTTATGCTTTCATCGAATTTTATTTTGGCAGGATTCCTGAGCACGCTCTCTTGCGAATCATCCGTCCTGATTCTCTCTTTGGTCACTTGGGACAGATTCATTTCCGTCACTCAGCCACTAGCCAGGAAACAACCCTCAAGAAAAACGGCAGCTATCACTCTCATCTTGCTCTGGTGTTTTGCTACTCTAGTAGCACTGATTCCTCTCAGCAACCTTACGAGAGACTACTTTGGAGATGAGTTTTATGGGAATAACGGAGTTTGTCTATCCCTGCATATTCACGAACCGTTTTCAATGGTGAGTTTTTGATATTTTTTTAAACAAAAACAGATTATGATTGTGATGCATATTTGAAAAACTCTCTTCTCACAAGAAAACAAGAAAAATTTAAATAATATTTCAATTCGAATGTGTTGAGTTTGAACAAAGATAAAACCAAAAAAATTGATGAAAATGATAATAGTATGTGCCACTAGGTTTGCATATAAACAGCGATTCAAATTCGAAAACACACATCATTGAAATTAATGAAAAACTCTCCAAATGATGTTTCACCCTAAGAAGAATGAGAAGTCTGTCGAGCAGAGATTTTTTCAAAATTTCCTATTTTAGTATAATACAGGCTCACTTGCAGCATGGACTAATACTTTGGGGTTCAGTATCAGCAGCAAATGAAGTTTTCATATCTCAAAAAAAAATTAGAGAGATGTTTAGAGCAAACTACCGTGATCATGCAAAACCTTTTTAAAACCTTACAAGTTTAATTTGACTCACTTCCCGGTATCCCATTGACCTGAAATTTTGCATGCTGGTTCAGAACAGATGACAAGGTATGTTAATTATAAACGTGACCTGATACTGCTGCCAGGATCGGCTCCGTAAGAGAGATCTCCTCAGCGGTAAATAGCAGGGACACGAAATTTTGTATACGCATTCGTTTGATAGGCAGTTGGTAGGCCCACCATGGAATAGATGCCACATCCAGGATTGGCTTCAATAAAAAAAATATATTTCTAGAAAAAAAATAAAATGAAGCTGAAAAGAGAAATGAAAATGTCTATGTTTCATACCACTTTTAATTGTAACTAACGTTACTGCAGTTTCGTCCTATATGGACATTTTCAAACTTACTTACAAACTTACTTAAGTGAGTTTGAAAATGTCCATATAGGACGAAACTGCAATAACATTAGTTACAATTTAAAGTGGTATAAAACATAGAAATTTTCATTTCTCTTTTCATTATGATCTCCTACCACGTAGTAACGGCTACATCTATCAATTTATTAAATGAAGCTTTTACCTTTAAATACCTATTTTCCGACTCTGAAAAAAAGACAATAAATGGTGTAGTAGGTTGTAAGACCCCTTATTCATTTGCATTGTAATAAAATAATAGCACAAGATAGTCTAATAGATTGTACTAGAAAAAATTATGATATAGATTCAAATAATATTATACCATCGGATATAAACAATACTGGGAGGTAGCCTAAAGAGTTGGAAATATTTGTAGGGGCCAAGGTGATGTTGCGATACAATGTTGATGTGTCTAAGGGTCTAGTGAATGATGTCATCGGTCATATAATAGAAATTATATGGCCCTGTTTCCGGAGAGCATAAATGTATGAACGGTCATTCCATCAGTCTGTGTCGACTTCGACAAAGATGAGATCCACGCATTCTCCAGCTGAATTCAGCAATGGTTCAACTGAACGTAGAATATTGTCGATTGTTTTTTGATGAGCTTGCACAGTTCACAAAATGCAGGATAGTACGGTTGACCACGCTGTTGTATACTTGAGTCCAAAGTTGTTCGTTGCCGGCCAGGCGTACGGCTTTAAGTAGGGTCACATCAATAGAAGGCCTCCTGATAAAAGAATTAGACTATTCGAAATTAACTGGGACTTGGCCATGTAATAATGACGCTATCAAGAAATATAACAAACTAATTCTTCTATAAGGTATGTCGGAGGAGTAGGTAATTACCTACTTCTATAGAATATAGTTTCTAATAATACTTTTTCCCGTTCCTTAAGTTGTTCTGTTGAAGGACTCTTCGTTGTATAGATGGACTATCGTATTGATCGATAACTATCAATTCAATTAAAAACAAAAAAATATAAAATAAAATAATGATAAAAAACTTTCACAACAAGATTTAATTTAAGTGCTCTAGAAGGTCGAAATAAAATTTAAAATCACATTAACCACATTCATTTATGACTTTATAGAATTGAAATTATAATAAAAGCTTGTCGCGATACCTACAAGAAATCTCTAGATATTCAGTCAGATGAAATTTAAATAAATTTTTAAATTTCAAACCCGATAAGTCCTATGTGTGCAAAAAAGTAATTCAAGATTGAAGTTTCACTTTTTAAGCATTCACGGCACTTTCATTTGATTACAAATATTATGAATTACTTACAAGTTTAGAAGGTGCCTACCTAATTACAAAATTTCAATAACAAATTGAAATTATCGTGACAAGCTTTTATTATAATTCAAATTCATAAATTAGGTAAATGAATAAAGTCATAAATGAATGTGGTTAATGTGATTTAAAATTTTATTTTGATCTTTTTAGGGCACTTAAATAAAAGCTTGTGTTAAAAGTTTTTTATCATTATTGTATTTCATTGATCTAGATATTCTCACAGTGCCATGTTTATACAGTGTCCTCCCCAAAGTATGCACCATATGGGAAACTTCTCTATTAAGAGCTTTTCGACAAAAAGTTATTCTTGATAAAAGTTTGTGCATCCCCTAAAACAAAACAAGCACCAACAAAATACAGAGAAGCCTTCATATATTTGATTTTGAGACGAGAGTGAAGTACAACTATTTCGAAAAATCTCGGGAAATGTTATTTCAAAGAGTAATTCAGCATTGAAAAATGCTTCTAGATTTGAAGTCATGTCCATCTAAATGAAATTTCATTTTTTTACCCATTTTTTTGAAATGGGCATTACAAAAACAATATTTGCTAAAACGATAAATAGATAGCATCCTGTATAAGACGGTTCATTTCAAACGCCTGTAATATTACGAATTACACAACTTTAGTGTTGACCATGGTCAATCTTTTTGAAGAGTAAAATAATTTTCAAAGTTTTTGGTGCGAGGTTATTTTTATTTTTTGTTAACACCAAAAGTGTCTCAAAATTATATAATTCTGTAAGAAGAACTTGATATTCAATAATATTAAATCACAAAACATCCAGAATAAAAAGGTATTTGGGAACAAACTCGTTCATTTTCTGGAGATTTTATTGTCTAAAATAATTTTCCAGAATAATCTCCAGAAATTCAATGAGTTTGTTCCGAAATAGTTATTTCATTTTGATGTCTTGCGATTTGATATTATTGAGTATTAAGTTCTTGTTACAATACTGTATAATTTTGAGTAAATAAAAATAACTTTGCACCAAAAACTTCGAAAATTATTTTACTCTTCAAAAAAATTGAACGTGGTTAACACCATATTTTTGTAATTCGTAATATTGCAGGCTTTTAAGATAAACGATCATATACAGGATGTTGTCTATTTATCGTTTTAGCAAATTTTTTTCGTAGCCCCTATTTAAAAAATATCAACTCGGTGGGATTGAAAACACAAAAGTAGGGAGGAAGTCTCAGTAAGGTGTGTCCATACTTTTCAGCAATACTTATTATTGAAATCACTACTTAAGAGAAAGTCTGCATTGTTATCACACTCGTTATTACTATCAGAATTTGTCCAAGAACGCCACATTTTAAACAGATAACAAAAATTAATCATAACACAAAGTAATCATTACTGCACCAATATCGAATTTCAATACTCAAATCGCAATCACTTCCTAAACTAAACTGACAGCACAATGACTATTCGTCACCGTAACATGACTTCAAATTCAATTTTATGACTCATCAGTCAATCATAAAACCCAGTTAGTAAAAATTATCCAATACGAACCGCCAATTCTTCACTCCATGTGAACTAATTCGGAGCGGCATTATTTCTCTGTATTGTTTTTTTTTGGCCTTTGAGTTCGCCGGTAGCTTTGAGAATTACTATATCAAATACTTATCAGTTAGAGTAGAAGTAACTTTCAGTTTATGCTTGAGAAAGCTATTGTATAGCGGAAATAGTACAATAAACTGTAATAATTAGTTTTAATATGGATTTTCATCAAGTATCAGTCAGTCCTATTCAATCATCGTTGATATGTGCAGAATAATAATACAAAATTTATGAAAATAAATTTTGTTTTTGATTCAAACTATTTCATTTGCAGGGTTGGCAATATTCGGCAACAATGTTCATTCTTCTCAACACTTTGGCTTTGATATTTATCTCATATGCATATATGAGAATGATAAATGAAATCAGGGCTAGTGGAGTGGCATGTAGGTCAACTAGACAAAGTCAAGATGGAGATAAGGTTGCTAAAAGATTTGGGATCATCGTCTTCACAGATTGCCTTTGTTGGGTCCCAGTCATTCTGGTGAAATTAGTTGCATTTTCAGGTAAGTAATGTTATTGTGCAATGGTTCGATGAATAATCTACCGAAGTGAAAACAAGTATATGATAGTAATAATAATAATAACAATAATGATAGTCCACGTGTTGTGGACAATCAGCCGATCGCTGATCAGGTAGAATCCTTCTGGAAGGATATCTATCAACACCCACAGCCTCTCAACTTAGACACTTCAGCCGTAGTGCAGTTCGAAGCTTTCAACAGGGAGCTTCGACAACCTGAGCTCAATGAACTGCGCAACTCGATAACTCCGGATGACGTTCGAAGAGATCTTGTGGGTTCTAAGAACTTTGCTGCTCCAGGCACAGATGAGCTGAATACTTATTGGTGTAAAAAACTAACAAGCATCCACCACCATCTCGCCAGAGTTTTCAATTCATGGGTGGACGGAGAGCAGCCTATTCTGGGTTGCTTTATCGAGGGGCGGACTGTTCTTATCCCCAAGAGCGAAGATTTGTCGATTCCTAAGGACTACAGACCGATAACATGCTTGAAAGTGCAGCGCGCAGATGTCAGCATCCTACACCATTTGCATGCCGAAGAGGAATACTCACCTCGCCACAAGAGGTAACAGCAGTGAAGAACTCTCTCCGTGGCAAGTATCAGCACAAACTTCGACAGATCTGATCATTGGAACTGTCGGGGAAAAACGAAGTTGCTGCAACAAATAAGTTTGCCGCTCCAATCTAACTCTACTCGTTTGGAGTAGTGAAGTGGACTTGAGAGTAAAGACCCGAAAAATGATACATCTCCATAGGAGTTTGAATCCCACATCGTCCGTTTCATGGTTGTACTTTCCCCGACAACAGTGAGCCGTAGACTTTTGAGTTTGGAATGTCTACATGACAGAATGGTACTGGATACAGCCTGTTAAGTCGTCAGGAGTTCAGATTCCCTTGCATGCATGGTCCGTGACCACAACTCTGTCACCGAGTTGGAACCCGTTCAGCTAAAAGCTCATATAAAAGCCGCAGAGATCACCTCACTTCTGCGGAAACACAAGGATAAGCCAATGCATGGGGTCTTCTTCAATAACATTGAAGACCTTGGCTTATCAAAGCGCCTGACTTTCGATTTCCTCAGGTCGAGTGGGCTGAAGTCGCGTGATGGGTATAGAGGTTCCTGACATAAGTTACAGTGCCTGCCGCGAGACGCCCTAGACCCTAATTCACTTGCTATCAGTATGTCCAGCATATGCGGTCTCGGCTTATAGTCATCGACATAACGCGGCCCTAAGAGTGCACCGGTGTTGCCCTACGCTCTATGGGATATTGAATCCGTTGTTGTGAATGGGAAGTGCCGATTTTATTGGAACTATTCGTTCCACACCGTCATGCTCAAACAAGCTAATAAGCCTAATGTAGTCCTTCTCGACCACCAGAGCAAGACGATATTTGTCATGGAGTGTTCTGCTCGTGGCGTGACGAATATCGTCTAAAAAGAGGAGGAAAAACGGATGAAATATCGAGATTTTCTCTTCGAACTCCGCAGACTGTATCCAGACCACTCTGTCAAGAAGGTGTGGGGGTCGGTCATTGGTTGATAATGTTGGTGTGCCCTCCCGAATATATCGGGGCTTTGGGGGATAGGGCCTAACTAGCACACACTGCGGTGAAAAAAAAATCGTCTTTATTATCTTGTAATACATTTGAAGCAAATCAATCAGGAACAGTTCATTTATTATATGGAGATAAAAGGCGAAGTTCAATTTACATGATGGCAAGTCATCATTCAATTGCTCTTCCACTTAACCTCAAGTTAAAATATAGGGTGCTCAGTGAAATCGGTCAAGTTTCATTCATTTTCAAACAGATATAATTCAACGATATCAAATGGATAGCCACAACATTTTTCATCAGAAGTATGCGTTACGAAAACTGATATTTTACTAATCATACCAAGTTTTAGTTTAGTTAAGTTTATCTGATAGCAATGGACCAAGAGAATCTTGTTGACTCACCGTGTATATAGATATAGTTTTCGAAGTGGGTCAATAAAATGATTTCGTCATCATGAAAATAACATCAAAAATATCCATTGACTAGACAGAAACTTTCACTTCCTTATTTTTAGCAGCGACACCAAGGAGTTCTCAACCTGGCAATCATCAAGAGCATGCCCCAAGTATATTGACGAACCCCATGAATCCCCAGCCGCCTCCTGCATCGCCAATGCAACCCCCAAATCATCTCCTGAGTTCTCAACAACCTGCACCAATGCCACAATTCATTTTGGCCTCTGGTCATCTAGTTCAAGGAATCCAGGGCGCCCAATTGCTCATACCCACATCACAAGGTAGAGTTTTTCATTGGTTCATTTCAGTTGAGATTAAATGATAAAATAGTGAAGCTCTCCTTCATAATATTTAGGGTCGGTACTTTACGAGCCGGTTAAATTATATTTGCTATCAGTGATCACTTTGATTTAATTAAAAAAATTGTATCTACATTGAAATATAATTGTGATAATGAGTTTAATTCCATACGAGTAGTCAAGTACATAGAAATCTGAATAGTTGCTAAGATGAAACAGTCAGATTTGGACCCAGCAACACAAGTAAATTATATTTTAATTTTCGATATCGGATATCCTCAATTCTCTATGGGCATGAACAAGTTTCGTTTGAATAAATATTCCTGGAGTTTTATTCCAACACCAACCCGTTACTTTTAACACCTCGACACGTGTTTCAATCATCAAGTGATCATTTTCAAGAGAAAGATTAAGTTCAGGAGGATGATTAAGATCAAGAGTGTAATCTTCTTCTTGAAGATGATCACTTGGTGATTGAAACACGTGTCAAGGTGTTGAAAATAACGGTTTGGTGTTGAGATAAAACTCCAGTAATAATTATTACCACACCTAATGTCCCGAACAGTGCATTATAAGTTACGTTCAATATAAATTTGCCAGACGTTCAACAACATACTTTATTATTTATTAATTCACCTTCCAATTTAAATGGTCTATGTAAAACTATGCATCTGATCATCTGGTTCAACTCTTAAGCCACATTATCATCATACATCCAATTTCACAATTTTTAGATCCTTAAATAGAACTTCCTAGTTCAAGATAATTCTTTATTGGTTCTCAAATTTATATACTGTTTTATTTTCAAGGTTTGGCAACACAGACGATATTAACAATCCCAGTCAATCATGTAAATAGCACAGACCAAATAGTTAATTTAGCCTTGAATAATGGTCAAGTGATGCAGACGTCTTTGGCAAATTTACAAGCTATGGCTCAAAGTAACTTACTGACCAATCCCAATACATCAAGTAAGTGTTGTTCTATGTTTCTTATAACCAGTATCATTTCTAGAATGTGTTTTAAACAATATAACTATTTACAAAATGTTCCCAAATTCTTTTCAAAAACATTAATCTATTTTTTGATTATTTCTTCAATAAGTGATATCTTTTCGAATATTTTTTCATTTACAGTACCACCTAACTCAAATGGAGTGATCAACCCTAATCTCTTCAATCCGGCAACTCTAACCCATTTGCTCTCCAATGGATCAGCTCAGCAATTACTGCAAAGCCTTCCGCAAATACTCAGCAACCCTCATACGAATCCCAATCCTCCCCACATGATGAATCCAATTTCCCAACCTCTATTAACAACTCCACCTACCATGCTCACATCACCACCGCCTCCACAACCTTCCAATCACAACAGAAGCCAAATGGGCACCAACCACTTGAATACCAATCATCAGATGGGTGGAAACCAAATAGGAAATAGCCAGATGGGTACCAATCAACTAAATTCTAACCAAATGAATAACAGCAATCACTATAGCGATACCAAGATACACAATCAAAATTCAAGTAACCTCTCAAGAAATCCATCTCCAACGAATATCGGAAATGGTACGAGACCGTCCAGTAATGGAGAATTGAATGTATCAACGGGATTTGTGGGTAATTCTTGTCCGAGTCTGAAAAGGTCACCCCGTTCCTTGTCACCCAACTGTATGGACAACTCGACTGCTGACTTATTGGTCGATTCGCCAAGTGAGTAGATATCTCAGTCATCTTACTTTTCTTCTGAAATTATAGAAGTTGGTAATTAAGATATATTTGAAGAAAAAAAACCTAACGCATAACGGCGCCAGTATGTATGGCTTCCTTTTCTCCTCACTCTAACACACAGCGCTAGCCGTATCTGGGACAAAATATTCTCTAGCCTCTCTTCACATAACTCAGTGTCCAGTATGCGGTCGACATATACTATTAACAGCGAACATAAAACGTAAAACTATCACCGCTCTTGAAAGTGATTATAAAAATTTTATGAAACAAGCAGAAGATGATCCGCGATCAGTAATTTGATATACTGTTATCCGGGTTGAACCGCGTCTGTAATTTTCATCTTTTCGACGTTTCGGCTCCTGCTTTAGAGCCATTTTCAAGAATCACTTGGAACTGTACTTACATAATCCGAGGACGAGGTCGCAATCTCCCTTGCCCCCAAGTCTCGTCACTAGCTCTATGCTTGCTGTGTTCATCTCTAAGTTCGCACTAGTCATTTTGCTCTTCGGGACCAAATTTTATATTGTTGGATAGCTATAGAGAGGTAGATGTATTATGGCAGGTGTCCGGTCCGCCGGACCGGGTACCTGAGTTATTTCCAGGTATTTTGCGTGATAACAATCACCTCCATGCTTGTGATACTCTTCTGCGAATCATCTCGCTTGTTAAGGCAGTTGGAACATTTTTCAATTTCGATTGCTTCACAAATTATCCTGGAGTGAAGATTTTTCTTCATGGCAATGGTCTTGGTGTTTTCAAAACTTATTGTGTCGCCTGTTTCCTGGTAATTTTGGAAAAGAAATGATGCTGGGTGTGATTTGCGAACAGCTAGTTCATTTTCATAGGCTCTGTTGGAAATTCTTCTATTGGTCTGGTCGATGTAAGTTCTGGGATAGTTAGAACATGGTATTTCGTATATACCCTGTGCTTCATTGCGTATCGTGTCTTTGGGTGTTCTTAAAAGAGTGGAGATTTGTTTGTTAGCTGTAAATACTTACTGTCTTCACGTTATGTTTCTTCAGAATTTGGCTCACTTTGTTAGTAACTTCATGGATACAGGGAAGAAAAGATTTGTTCTGGTTAGTCTGTTCCTCGGTTAACTCATGGGGTGGGGTTTGTGTTTACCGTCGTTGGATGGATCTTTGTATTTGGGAGGCGGGATAACATTAGATATTTAAATTTACTTTTTTACTCACGTACTCACTCACTTACTTACTTTGGGTGATGACTGACAGTCATCTCCCGAAGATGATTGTGGTTACTAACAATCGAAACTTCGTGAAGTAACATGGCATGATTTTTTTAACTTACATTTCTTTTTTAATGCTCGGTTTTCAACTGTTGCTTGTATTTTATTTTATTGTAATTTCATTTCAGGTATTTTTACTTCATATAATTATTATTTTCAGCTATTCATTTCTAGTTTATCGATTATTTCAGGGAGTTCAAAGAATTTTATATTAAATAAGACAATGGAAGTTCGAACTAATTAAATTCAGGTTTTGCGCTATCCACCGAAATAACAACATAACTATTGCTGTTGTAATAAATTCAAGAAACATACTTTTCACTGATAAAAATATATTTTTAAGCCGATATTCCGGTTACTCATAGACACATTCTAATGACTTTTCATTCCGATTTTTGTTTTGTTTCATCATAATAGCCCTGTCATGGAATACGATGATATACGATTAATATAATCAGTATTGAACTCTTTTATCATCATAAAACAGTTTGTTTTTCTCAAGGTATCTGTATTTTGTACAATTCTTTACACAATATATAACATTTTCCACAAATTGATCCTCTCTATCATTTTTAACCTGACTAGTATAAATTTTTCATGATATTTGTAGTAGGTAAATTCAGGATCCAAATTTTGTATTGAAGGGGTTATATTTTTTAGGAGTGATTAATTTTTGGGAAAGGAAGTTTTTGGCTTTCTACTACTCCATCTTGATACAAAAAAGAGGATAAGGGAATCTTCCAAAGAAAGGAAGGAAGTAATCAATTTGCAAATAAGTAACTCTATACATGGATGTGTAGATCATGCAAAGAAG
>WOGP01004229.1:0-14237 GCA_015342065.1 Leptinotarsa undecemlineata | reverse complement strand
CATTTATTGTGTAAGAGTCACTGCTGAAATTTTTCCTAATAAATGATTTCATTGAAACAGATTTAGATTTATTCAGAATAAGTTTGTTACGTTGACACCAAGCACTGAATTTATCTATTATTTTATTTATTTTGTCTGACAACTCAACTTCGTTTTTGTCGGCCACAGTAATTGCAGTGTCATCCGCAAACATGGTTATGTGACACTCAGAAAAGAATTCAGACAGGTCATTTATGAAATTGAGGAACAACAATGGTCCCAGGACAGAACCTTGAGGCACTCCTAGTTTTACATCTTTGGGACTTGATAAAATTCCATTGCAGCTAACTATTAGACTACGGTTTTCTATATATGATTTCACCCAGTTCAATATATTATTTGGGAAACCTAGGCCTGCAAGTTTAATTATAAGAAATTCGAAAGAAATGGTACATCCCAGTTTTTCTTTTTTGTTCTTTCTGCTATAGTTTCTACCTAACTTTATGTTTTTACTGTCAACATATGAGTTATTATTCACTTTTACTGTGATATATCTATGATCTGAGAGAGGAGTGTCCATGACACTCAATCGAACGATGTGTGAGTAGCCGCAGACAATGATCGATTTTCACTTGCTATCGCCCAACCCGTGTTAGGAATCACACGTTAAAAAGTAAGACCTTGTTGGTCCTTAGCTCGTACAAGTATCAACTTCGGAGGGTTGTCGTTTATAGGGGCGCAATAGCGTAACATTGAACGTGTATGGCTGACCTCTAGATAAAAGTTTTTGTTTCCAGTTTTGAGTTTAATTTAAACAATATAGTTGTACTAGATTATACAGATTGAATCCTATATTCTGTATTAATATGTAGGTGAAAACACATTATAGATTTTAGAAGCAAATTACCTAAAACATAATAAGTGCATGTGAAATAAGTAATTCTAGCAGTAAAAAAAACGTGTGCTAAATAAAAGTGCCAGTTGAAAACTACAACAAACACGTACACGTGATAGGTTGGAGTGTTGTAAATTCTAGGTTTCCTTTTCTCTGTCACTGAACTCATCTTAGAGCCTAAAAATACTTAGATTAAGCTAGATTTCAGAAGTAAGTGGTGATTCACTCCAGATCGAAATGAACTATTTCATTCCTGAAAAGGTAAATTCAAATGTACCAGCATTATTATCGTTGGTTTCTTTTCTTGCAGGGTAGTATATATGGATTTTTATGGTCGAAATGACATCCCCCTAGGTTGCTTCTTAGAGCGATACTGTTTTCGCTCTACTTACACATGCCCTTCTAAATCGTGCGACACTCCGATGGTTAAGCATATAAGACGGTTCGTACACAACACCGGCTGCGTTAGTATATGTCTGAACTACTTTGAAAATGAATTCTCTGAAGAGCACATCGTCATGTGGTCTTGGTGCACCAAGTGCCAAAGAGTTTCTCCTGTCGTTCCATTATCTGCTGATAGTTGGTCATACTCTTTCGCAAAATATCTAGAACTAAAGTTCCATGGGGATATGTTTAGTAGGAGGGGGCAGTCAGCCTGCGACCATAGCTTGCACCACGAACACTATCAGTATTTTGGATACAAGAACTATGTGGCATCATTCAAGTGAGTAACTTTGAAAATTAGAAAGGAACACTGGTTAGTTGAATAAATTTGTCGTTACCATATTTTTCAGATTTTCTCCCATTAGTATTTGGGAAATCTCGTTGCCGCCATCTCTGATTGAGGTTAAATATGATGTGAATAACCTTCAAACTCAGCTTATAGACGAAATTCGTATCATGGCTCAAAAAGGGCATGAGATATTCTCATTAATATTGGACAAATTGATGGTGCTGCCCGGAGAAGAAACGGATGCCGTCAGCAACATGAAACTGGCATTGACTAGAGAACATGTGCAGTTCAAGCAAAAAGTGGAAGAAGTTCAGTTGAAGCTCACTTCACCAACCATAGAAAATAAAGAATTTGATGAAAAAGGTAAAATGAAATTAGTTTAGAAATAAAACAAGAATATTTATTATTTAACCCTGCTTTCTAGTCAAACTTGACAGATATCTGCCAGAAGAGTCTAATTTGGGATTTATGCAAGACGACAGTCTATCTTTTCATGCTCATCTAAAGTACATGTATGAAAAGATTACAAAGAAACTCATTATTTCACTAGAATCTGTCATTCAAATTATTTATTTTGTTGAAGAAGTAGTCTATCCTAGAAGTGGAGTATCTCGTTGAAGATAAAGAAACAATGTTATCTCCACGTTCTTCAAGAATCTTACACAGTACATGTTTCAGGCGTATATATACCCATCATCAGTCGCATCTACAATTAAACATCATGTAGGTGAAAATTTTTTTATTTAATTTTTCACCAAGACATGGTGTTCCAGATGACAAGTGTTTTTTCGTCGGACATATATATGCCCGAAACATTTCTTGTTAAACAAAATCATTTATTTTCTCAACTTAACTTATCCGAGTGGTTTGACTTTTTTTTATTTTTTCAGAACTTCATGTAGCTTATTATAAAATAGGAGATGCTCTCACAAGAATAAAGAGATCTGTTGTTGAAAGTGTAGATTCCTGGAATGTACAGTTAAGTGAATATACACGTAAGAAAGATGGGGATAAAAAGAGAGAAAAACTTCCTCCTGTAGATTCTGACAGTAATAGTACCGATGAAGTTCTACAAGAATCTTCAGATTGTGGTCTGACAAGCAGTTTGGAAGAAAAAGAATCTAGTAATTCAATAACAAAGAGAATCAAAAGCTTGGATAACAGTGATAGTGAGTATAATTGTATTTATAATCTCTTCGTGGAAAGTTGAGTAGTCTAAAAAACGTATTATAAGTGTTGTCTTTCTGGATTTCAAAAGGGCATTCGAGACGGTCAACATTGAGTTACTTTCAATGAAATCAAATAAGTATGGACTAGATTATAAACTATTAAAATGATTCACAAATTACCTTACATATCGGACGCAGCTAGTTAAATATAATCAAGTGACATCCAGTACTTAAAATGTAATTTCAGGAGTCCCTCAAGGGATATCGTTTAAGACAACTTGCAAGATGAACAGCTCTCATTGAATCTTTATATTGATAATGTCATCATTGAAAGGGTAACAACTTTTGAATATCTAGGTGTGGTATTAGATCAAGAATTGAACCTAAATGCACACTGTAGTTATATTCAGAAGAAAATAGCAACGAACATTCATCTTTTATATAGATTGAAAAATAAAATAAGTGAATATGTAAAATTAACAATTTATAAATCAATAATAGCACCACACTTCGATTATTTAAGTACATTACTCTATTTTGTGAGCAATTAAAATCTAAACAGACTACAGAAGCTTCATAACAGATCCATGAGGCAATATTAAGTAGTAATAAATGCACATCTGTGAAATACATGTTGGAAACTCTGTCTCTTATGTCTGCTAAACAAAGGATAACACTGAATATGCTAATATTTATATTTAAAATTAAACACAATATGTTGCCAAATTATCTGAGTGATCAGTTAACCTACACAAGTAGCATTCATACACACTCGTGTGACTCGTTGTATAGTTCTAGTCTGATTGCATTTAATAATTTGCCAAGTCATATAAAAATCTGTGATTCATTAAATTCATTCAAAAGAAAATGTAATGAATATATTTCAAGTAATAGTCATCAATAATTTTTTTGTTCTGTTTTTTATAAGTGACTGACTGTACTATGAAGAGCATTATTTGCTAATAAAGAGTAATAATATAATATAAATATTATAAAATCACTGCTGAAATATTTAGTAATGAATTTCAGCTGAATCATTGGCCCCATCATCACCTAAGAGTCATCACAGGTCCCAATCTGATGGTACCATAATTTCTCAAAGCGATGATTCCATAGACGGAAAAAAAGAAAGTGATAAAAATAAGGTGAAGAATATTTTGTCCCATTTACTCACGTCATCAACAAACACATATTCGATCAGCGTAAGATCACTTAATGATACCAATCCCGAATATGCTACTGAACCTTAGAAATTTTCAGTGTCCCTTCAGTAATCAAGAACACTACTTGCTACCTGAATCAACCATTCCTATAGTTGTATTAGAAAGCGAACCGAGTTCGGTAGTTGCCTATACTCTCTGTTCGAATGACTACAAGAAGGCATTTGATGAATTGACTAATAAAAAAACTCAAACTGATCAGGCCCCGAGTCCTATAACCAAGAGACGAAGCAACAGTACGGATAAAGAAAAAAATGACGACGAAAAGTCTTCGAGTTTACTGGGATTCTTGAGAAACAAGGAATCGAAGTCTGACTTGTTTGTACAACCTGCAACAAGTGCATCTGTTGATGTAGGGTATGTATCTACTTGTCTAAGGAGGCAAAAATCTTAACATCAGTTGAAGCCATCATTAATACATTGAATAAAAGTTATTGATTGAAAGGTAGTACTTTTAGGAGACATCATTCTTCAATAAATTACTACAGAAATTCATATCTTGAACAATATCAACAAATGCAAAACTTCTCTTCATTGAAGTATCAGTATTAGAACTAAATTTTCTTGTGGGCTAATATTGCTGGATCCTATCTACAGATTTAGAGGCTTAACTCATACGTGGTTCAATAATTATTTAAATAAAAGAATGTAGCATGTATGTATGGGATTTGAAGGAGGTTTATCAAGAAGTCAAACATGTGGCGTTCCACAAGGTTCAATTCTGGGACCTGTTTTATTCCTCATTATATCAATTTAATTTCTGATTAGAGGTTAGGCGGAGAAATTACCCTAGTTTATTCAGAAAAAGTAATGAGGAAATACTTCAAAGCATTGATAAAGTTCTAAAAATGATTAGTCACAAATTAGCAATAAGTAAAGCAAAATTGTGGTTTAAGTTCATAACAATATTATTTGTTTTCAGTAACTCTGACAGTTATTTCGGTATCGGTGGTTTTACGGGACTTTCTTATTGAAGGATAGGAATGAGTAAAATAGTGAGAACTAATGCAAATTCAAGCTCAGAAAAACTAGAACGTGAGGTTCCACAGGGCTCTGTTCAGGATCCGGTTCTTTTCTTAATTTATATAAATGATCTTACAAAGAACGATAAGTTAAGTAGATATACATTATTTGCTGATAAAACATATATGATGACTGAAAAATCATTAGGAATTCATATTGACAGCAATTGCAAAATTGATGAAAATTCAACAACACCGAGAAAACAGTTGTGTTTTGGTTTCTATGCAGTTGAAATGATATGGATAGATTTAGGGTTTTCTACTGCTCAGATGTTATATTACTAATTATTTGAAACATACTTGAGATATGGAGCTAAATATAATGAATCCTGTAAATCTGTACTTAAATCCCATAAAATATCAACTGCAGAAGCAGTATATATATCTTATAAACAGTACTGGTTGAAAAAAGATATAGACAGGTTTGACTCTCATTCAACTTACTACAATACTCGCCAAAATAACGATATTAGACTCCCTCTTCCTATTACAACTCTGACTAGAGACTCATTTATTCACAATGGTAAAATATATAATCACTTACCTGGTGAAATCAAGAAAATAGAATTGATTTTCAAATAAAAAAAAATCAGTGAAGAATCTTTTGGTAGAAGAAACCTATCACAATTCGGAAAATACTTTGAGGATTCTTTGTAATATTATAGTATATATGAAGTCAATCCTAATTGCTAAATAAAAGAGTAATATACCGGGTCTGAAAAATTAATTAGTTAATATCTTATAAAACCTCCCACATGAAAATAATGATTAGACCTCGTATAAATTACCATACCACCCATGCAATACAAAGAAACTGCCGACTTTCGGTAACTATTTGATTTTTATGTCATTCGAATTGACTTTGTATATACTATACACATTGTATTCATCTTTCAATATTGTTATTGAGATTTTTCAAAAGTGTTGATTTTTATACAATTATTATAATAATTATTTTTGTTGGTACTGTTTTTTACTTGACATTGTGTACTTTACTGTACCACTAAAACTTTGTAACCGTGATTTATTTCATGCACAATAAAGTATATTATCATAATCCAAATTTTTCCCAATATTGAATTATTCTTTGATTTGCATTGTATGTTATTCAAACTGAAAATTAAAAAGTTAATATTTTTACAGTACTGAACAATCGCCAAACCCCGTGGAAAAAAATGACGATGCAAAGAAGGCCAGAAACGCTCACATAGAAGTGCAGTTTCAGGATTCGAATAGCAACTTCTTTTGCAGGGTATACTTAGCAGAGAAATTCGCGGCTCTTCGCGCTTCCGTTCTACCAATAGGAGAGGAGGGATACATACGATCATTATCAAGATCGATACAGTGGAATGCAAGAGGCGGAAAATCTGGCTCTAACTTTGCCAAAACTGCAGGTTAGTTTGTGTTATTCGTTTAGAATAATTAGCTTGTGTTGGAACTCAAACTTGCTGTTTTCTCACAATCACCTCTGAAAAGAAAATTTCAAAAGCAGTGCCAAGAATTGCGCAGTATAAGGTAAGACCTCGTTAACCTTTAGGCTTGTCGTTCCTAGGGGCATGACAGCTGGTTAACAGAATAAACAGATTTTCACAGTTAATGAGTTGGGCTCATTTAATAATGAAGTGAAGTCATCTTTCATGATACCACAGGTTATTAGTTTGTTGATACTCGCTTCAATAATATAGGGCATTTCACCTTAAAGTTTAGTGGGGTAGCAGGAGTGAAATATGTTTTTATACTTTAAAGGAATTCCTCCTATAACTCATATTCATTTCGATTTAAAATTATGAGTTTGTCTTCCCCTTTTCTTTTTTTGAATATGTTTTATATATTTATATTTTTATATATGTTTTGTATATTATTGTTTGAGTGGAAATAAGGAATTTAATGGTAATAACTTTCAAATAATGAATGTATTTGATAGGGCATTGAATTTGGAATAGTTTTTATCATTTGAGCTTTTTTCGTAAAGTAAGTAATATTTTACCAAAAATTCAAATGATTTTCAAATTAATACAGAATATTCTCAATACAAATTCATCATATTTTCTGAGGGAAACTTTTTAAAATGCGATATTACATACTGTCAGCCTATATTTCCATAGTCTTGAGAGAGTTAAAAAAAATATTAACTACCTGGTTTTCTTTAATTGTTGTTTTATAAAATGTGGTCGTTTGTTAATCCCATTAATTTTTCACCCATATTTTTCAGATGACAGGTTTATTTTGAAGGATATGTCCAAATCAGAGGTTCAACTGTTCTTAGAGTCAGCCTCGAATTATTTTGTTTATATGAACAAATGCCACAGTACCAAACAACCAACGCTCTTGGGTAAAATTGTCGGCATATACCAAATAGTATTCAGAAACATTTCCAATGTTCCTTATAGAAGCAATATACTGGTCATGGAAAACTTGTTCTACAACAGGAAAGTTTCTCAAAAATTCGACTTGAAGGGGTCAATGCGAAACAGGCTAGTCGTACCAGATAATCAGGAAGGAGAAATCGTTTTGTTAGACGAGAATCTGCTGAAGAGTTAGTTTAGATAGGTTTTATGAAGTAATTGTTTTGATAAATATAATTATTTTCAGTGACATGCGATTCTCCTTTGTATATTTTGCCACATTCCAAGTCAGTTTTGATAGCTGCCATTCAAAATGATACTGAGTTCCTTTCTACGCAATCAGTAATGGATTATTCTTTACTTGTTGGACTGGATTCCGAAAATAAGGAGTTAGTACTAGGAATTATAGGTAAGCAATACACATTGAAATAAATTAAAATATCTTGTATTTAATTCGTGTTATTTGCCAAAAATCTTTGGGTTATATTATTTTGAAGGCTATTTCATATTTGTTTTTATGACTTTGTCACAGATAGCGCATTATGGGCAGGTGCGTTGTCCTGGTGCAAAATCCACGAGTTGTTCTTCCCCAACTCGGACAGTTTCTTACGAAGTCGTTCTCGCAGTGTTGCCAAAACTGATAAATAGTAAGTCTGGTTGACAGTCAGACCCTCTGCCATTCAGTCATCACGATACCGTTAATGTCAAAAAAAAACGATCAACATTGCCTTGAATTTTGACATCCTTGCTCTCTCGGCCCTCACTGAAGCGCTTACAACACTCAAAAACGTGCACGAAATAGCACTCGGTCGAAGTTTTTTTCAATTTAACGAGAAATTTGAGATTGATACGTTGCCCCTGTTTTTCGTATCACATGGTTTACGGCACGAGATAAAAACATGTTCGTTTCAAACCACTACTGCACAAATACTATAATAGTGACGAAAACGTGTTTTGGTACCTAAATAGAGAATATTTCCAGATACCCAACGCACTAGTCATTATTTTTTCCACACCTCTAGAGCGGTCTAGGCGCGCAGTCTGGTTATTTAATAACCAGACCTAGTATTTCTAGTGAATCTGTTCAAATGCTTTCAATCTCCTGATGTATGATTCATTAAAGTTATTATTATTATTATAATATGATGTTTCTATTATTATAGATTATATCAGAACGTTTACATGGGACAAGAGATTGGAAACCATGGTGAAGAAAAGCGGAATTTTAGGTGGGCAAGGAAAACTTCCAACAATCGTATCTCCGGAAGAATACCAAAAGAGATTCATAGAAGCAATGCACAGGTATTTTCTGGAAGTACCAGATCATTGGGCTGGATTGGGAAAAGGGTTAGATTTTTAATTTTTCTTGTTGTTTGTTTTATGTATAGTGTTATCCATTAATTTGTTTCATATTTATATATTATTTATAAAATATATATTCCAAATGGTTGAAATAATTTCATTTTTCCTGCTATAAAGCTTTATTTATATGATAAATAATTTTGCATCATCAGAAAGTTATTCAAGATATTCCAAGAAGTGTCTTGTTGGTCAAGTACTCAAAAGCATCAGGATATATTTGATTGATGAAAATAATCATTAAAAAAATGTTTTATTAGTTTTTTCATAAACTACACCTAACGATTTGATCTCCACATACTTTACATAATAATATATGTAGTATGTAGTATAAATTAGATGGTAGGAATCCTGAAATTTCGAACACAATACCAAATAACCAAGAAACGTTCACAGAAGTAGTACAGCGTAGACACAAAAGAATTAAAATTTGTGGGGTCTAATGTTGGAGGGAAAGATCCAGCTGGAACTGTATTTGAAGGTCGAGATTTTACTAACTCAGAAAAAAACAGAAATAATAGAAAAATTTGGCTATTTGTATCAAGGGCTAAAGAACATGTGACGGAAGAAATGGTAAAGAAATTCATACCTGGAAAAGCAAAATGTGATATGACTGAAATTGAAGTTGAATTATTATAAAACGTTTTACACAAGAAAGGATAATAACTGTTTCCTAGTTGGTGTAGAACCCCAATTCAAGGATGTTATATATGAACAATCATTCTGGCCAGGTGGTGTAACATTTGAATGTTTTGATTTTAAAAAAGGTCAACATTTCCTAGATAATCCCCGTCAAAAAAATGTTGGTGTAGTGAACAGCTCCTTCAGTAGTGTACAATATGTTTTCTCCAATACTTAGATGAATACCCAACTACAAACACTTGTGTAAACAACTCGACTTTACATATTGAATGTCAGTCAGCAAAAGTTGTATCTGATGGTCTGAGTTTATGTGAAGCTGCTATATTTTCAATCATACATGCAAACGTGCAAGGTATTTCAAATTTGATTATACCTCAAACCAGGTTACAAAGAATGGATGATACTATTGATATTAAAATGTACAGTGCCCTACCTCTCACAGTACGTTCTCTGAACTATACTAAATTAAAAAAACGTTTAAAGACATTACTTACGGAAAATCCCCTATATGGTATTAATGACGTTTTCCATTCATTCTCTGGACCATAGAGCAAAGATGCCTTGCACGATTATATGTATGTACTGTATTATTATTTTTATTGCACAGTATCTTCCGAAGATTTTATATTTTACTTTTGAGCATATGTTAATTTTATGGTATTTTGTGACATGTTCTAAAGCTTTAGCTTTGTTATGAACCAAATAAAAATTTGAATTTATCAATATCCACATTATATGAGGATATTGATAGTTATTCACTCCATTTCATTATTATTGTTTTCAGGTCATTCTGGAGCGATCACAACCATATCGTTTTCTGAAAATGGTTATTATCTTGCCACAGCAGCAGATGATGCTTGCGTTAAACTGTGGGATTTACGTAAATTGAGGAATTTCAAAACTTTGCAGCTTGATGAAGGGTATCAAATCAAAGACTTATGTTTCGATCAGAGTGGAACATATTTGGCAGTGGCCGGATCTGATGTGAGGTATGTTTTCCATTGCGAAACAGTAGAGTTTTCCATTGCTAATCTTTTTTTTTTCAGGGTTTATCTCTGTAAACAGTGGCAGGAGCTCAAAGTTTTCAATGACCACACAGCAATGGCGACAGGTGTGCGGTTTGGTAAACACGCTAGATTCATCGCATCAACTTCTATGGATAGAACTTTGAAATTGTATAGTTTAGAGAAATAAAGTTAACATGCCTCATCATAATTTTGTTTTGCGTTTGTCATAAACGATTTTTTATGGAAAGTGTGTTTATTGTATTAAATAGATCATTAGGTAATCTTGTGGTTTTTACTTTCAATTTTATTTACTTATGGGTTTCCTGAAAAGGAGAAGTCAGCTTCAGTTAACTGAAATCTGACATAAAAGGAAACATCCTTTACAAATTGAAATTGAAGGATACAAAGTATGTCGTGAATAGTTTTTTTTTGAAGTGTACCCTAATTTTCTATTGACACTTTCCATCCTAGGTTAGCATCCACAGGTAGGGTAAGGCCAATACGCCTAAAATATTAGTGAACTTTTTTTTGACAGATGATAACCGTATACGAGTTCTTAAATTCACCGATTAATATCCGATAGATTCATCTATTGGTCCATTTGAAACGTTAGCGCGTTTTTATTGGTTGAAGCAATTTGTCAAAATATTTTCTGTGGTCTAACCTTCAAATCCGATGATGTCACACAACAAGAGAAAAATCAGATGTCTCTATTCTGAAAGTGAAATAGAAAGAGACATCCCATTTTCATCTTGATGCGAGAGTTCACCCCATTTGAAAATGAGGCCGCTAGTGATAATTGTCCACCTAAAAAGTTGTTGAATTGTACGTGAATGGAATAAAATAAAGCCGATTTGGCTGAAGTATATATTAGTCTTAAAATCTGTTGAGATGACATCGTGATAATTTCTCAATTGCAATGAAATCATTATTGCAATGAATCTTAAATTTATCCCTAAAATGATATCAAACGCCAGTAACACAGATTATAGGTCTTGGAAACGACCCATCAACATCGAATTGGCGAATTGCAAAATTTTATGTATCACAGATGTACAGTGCTACAAAGCAATAATGTATGTGAAATTTTAAAACAAAATACAAAGTAGCACCACCTTATTTTCAATAATGTATGTGAAATTGTAAAACAAAATAGTTGTCGGATATCAAATCGCCATATTTATTTATACGCTTTCTAGTCATGAGATATGAGTTTTTGAATTTAGTGGCTTACACAAAGACACCAATTTTCAAAAATATAGTGATACAGAAACGTATGTGAGACAACTTTTCATGTGGCAGAAAATCCAATCTTCTGCTTCAGAAACTACTGTTGCAAAAGAGCTGTTGAGGATGTATTGAGGAATATAGGTTCATATAGTTAGGCAAGAGTTGTGAAGTTTCAGGAACTTCAAAAGTGTTTTTCTCATGAAATCCATGTATAGTTTGATGTTGTGAAATAAGATTTTGGGGGTATAACTATTTTGCAGGTCTGTAGGTCAGCAAATTGTTCTCAGTAGACATTGCTCTCGTAGGACAGAAATTTCTGCAGGTCGGGTCTGCCAAACATAAATTTCGATCAGGTTAATCATTTTCGACAAAAAAATTCAACCCCTACTCTTTGAGTATGGATAAATTCAACATTCCCCATTAAATTGAAAATAAACCTTGCAGGTCGGCAAAAATTCTTGCAGGTCGGATATGCCAAACATGAATGGGTGGGGGTTGGAATTTTTTTTTGTCAAAAATGATTAACCTGGTTGAGATTCATGTTTGGCATACTCGACATGCAAGAATTTCTGCCGACCTGCAAGGTTTATTTTCAATTTAATGAGGAATGTGGAATTTTTCTATACTCAAATGGTGGGGGTTGAATTTTTTTGTCGAAAATGATTAACCTAGTCGAGATTCATGTTTGGCATACCCGACCTGCAAGAATTTCTGCCGACATGCAAGGTTTACTTTCGATTTAATGTCTACTGAGAACAATTTGCAGACCTGCAAAATAGTTGTACCCAGATTTTGGTAGTATCATTTTAATGTTATACATCAAACTGTCATTTTCTGTAGAAACATTTCAAGTATTTGTTAAAAAAAAGGAGGTTTGAAAGCCTCAGTATGAAAAAGAGAGTTAAATGCGGATATTTTGAAGTTGCCCGCGGGTAAAAAAGGTATTTTGGTTAGATGGTTTGTGAATTTTGTAGATGTCATTGGCAACACCGTACTATAATGTTGACAGATCACGTATGTGGCGCCCCCTTTCTACCATTTATCCAAAAACTTGTAAAAAACACATCGGTTTGGTGAAGTTTGACAAAGCTTTTAAAATTTGTAAGTGAATTTTACTGTATTTGGATTTTTTGCCAAGCAGAATTCTTAAACAATAAGTTCAATATTTCATCAGGTGTAAACGGTGTGTTCACAAACGAGTAAAAACGACGATATCGGCGATTTCCACCGGACTAGGGTCTATAATGGCAGCCAGCGATTCTGCAGGCGATGATTCTTTGTATCCCATCGCCGTTCTGATTGACGAGCTGAAAAATGAAGATGTTCAGGTATTTAATAATTTGTATTTACTTTAATCTCTTCATCTCGTATTTAACATTTCAGTTGTGGTTTTGGGCAGGAAAACATTGTTAGGGGGCTTAACCATTCTGCTAGTAACTTTTTCAAAATGACATCATCCTGTCAAATTTTAATAGTTTCTTGAAAATTATTATTTATAGATTTAGGTCTTGCTAGTGTGCTCTGGAATAGGATAAATTTTGTGTTATCACAATATTTATTTGAGAATTTTATTAGAAATTTTTATCTTTGTTGGTCATGATTAGTAATCTGATTATTGTTAATGAATCATGTTTACTTGTTCCATCTGAAAAATATATCTTTAGTCAAAGTTGTCAGATTAATATAATACTTTTGACTTATTGTCTGAGAACAGTAAATATATAGTATATACAGGGTGTATAGGTTATCCACCCTAATAAATATTTCAAAGATACACATTGAAAACAGGTTGATTTTTGTTTCAAGGAAGATATGCAATGTTAATCTGTCATTAGCAATTTTTGTATTAAGTGATATCTTTTAATGAAAATGCTTTTCAAACCATTTTCCATCCAAAACCTTCTTTTTTATCAGAAGTCACAATAAGTGACAACATTGTCTGCAGAAAAAACACTCATATCTAAACCTTCCAAGGGAAAGTCCATAGCAACATTTAATTTTTATCAAATTTTTTTTTGGCGAAAATCTCTTCAAATGTGTTACTAATGTTCACGAAAACTTATGGATTGATAGGGCTTTCTCTGTATTTCGAGCAAATGGGTTTTTCTCATGAGTATAATGAGTATATGAGTATGGGTATATAAAACCAATTAATGAATTTGAAACTATTTTATTTGGATACATTTCCTATTTAATGAAGAAGCATTAATACATTCATATGTGACATGTGTGTACTGAATTTTAATGAGAATAAACTCTCAAAAAAAGTAATATTTCAGCTTTTCCTTGATGAGAACGCAATTATTTAAGTCATATGTGGCATTTGTAAAATGTGTTTTCTGAATTTTCATGAGCAAAGCTCACAAATAAAATAATATTTCAGCTTCGCCTCAACTCTATCAAAAAACTTTCCACAATTGCACTGGCTCTCGGTGTTGAAAGAACCAGAACAGAACTCATTCCTTTTCTCACGGAGACCATCTACGACGAGGATGAAGTGCTGCTGGCATTAGCCGAACAACTGGGAACTTTCATAACCTTGGTTGGCGGCCCAGAGTACGCCTCCTGTCTGTTGCCTCCTCTAGAGAGCCTCGCTACTGTTGAAGAAACAGTAGTACGTGACAAAGCGGTTGAAT
>WOGP01004228.1:0-14238 GCA_015342065.1 Leptinotarsa undecemlineata | reverse complement strand
TAATAATAATAAGAGATATAACATTAGGGTTATTAATAGCAGAGTAGTTTCAAAAATATCAAGTATTATTAAATTAAATGCCTATTTAGCAAACGAGTAATATATCTAAATCAGAATCAATATCAAAACAATATTTGTAACTAAGAATGTGATTAATTAATGTGTTATAATCATCTATGTATAGACTCATGAAATTGTCAATTGGTTTGTTTTAATTTTCCTAACACTTTGTCTGACATACTGAGCAGAACAATTTGGTTGTGAACACGAAACTCTGTAAACGCCTCATTAATGGGAGATTGGTACATTAGCTTTAGTATTGACTAACAATTTAGAAACAGGATTCACAGTATAAAATGAAAAATTTATATCATTACAGTACCGCATGAGAATATTTGGAATGTCTTGTGAAACTTTACCTAAATAGGGAATAGAACAGTATTTATTGGAGTTGTTGGTAGAGGTTAAACTACGATTAAAAAATTTAGTTCTGTGTTTGTTATAGATTCTATCAATCAGAGAAACCATTATTATGACCTATTTGTTTAGTAATATTCAACTCTGTATCGACATTTTCAGGTGACATCGGAATATTAAATAATGTGTGGAATAATGAATAAAATGCTGCAAATTTATGGCAATACGGTTGATAAGAAGAAAAGGGAATTACTGAATCAGCATGAGTGGGTTTTTTATAAATTGAAGATTCAAGTTTGGAAATGTTAATGTTGATCAATAAATCTAAGAAAGGAAGAGAATCGTCATTTGCAACTTCCATATTGAATCTTATAGAAGGGTGTAAGTAGTTAATAAAATCTAATGGAATATTTAATTTTTGATGATTGAAAAATACAATATGTTGATGATTGTGTTGTATTCAGAAGTCGTTCAAAATATGAACTGATTGGTTTTAAAGTTCTTACATCTGAGGGTGATAGTAAATTGTGGAGACAACTTTGAGTTTTTATTCTTCGCAAATCTACTGCACTCCACTTTGAGATTCAATGGACTTCTACTAGAAGTTGAATTTTTAGTATTTAAAATTGTTGCACAAATGTTTTATTTCTATAAGGAACGTTAGTTGCCATTCTGGGGGTCATCAAATTTCAAACATCAACATGAATGAATCTATAATAGATATTTCATATTATTGAATAATGGGTTTGTATTTTTTGGAAATTAATGAATACTTTATCAAATGAATATTTGATGCAGAGTCACAAAATAAGTGAAAAATATATTTTCGAATTATATTACAACTAGAATATTATAAGTTGAATGAATAGGTTAATGATCAGTTACAAAGGCAATTTCTATAGTATACTTTAGTTACAATGAGGATTGTTGAAAAACGATTATTTTTTTGTTTTTTATTAGCCAACTTGGCACTCAAAGGAGCTTTTTCATCTATTAAAAAATTCAAAGAAGTTTTTCACAATTCAGCTTCAACTCATCTCAACAGACTCTTGCTGTAAACGCCATTATTCGTTTTTTTGTTCAAATGTTCCGATATCTCATTTTATTGTGGACATTTCAAATCGTGAAACAGGGAACCGGCGTATCACCCCTAGGGATTCCTACCATTTCCGGATATCCGTTGAATTCCATTACTGATAACGTAGTCATATCACTAATTATCCGGTCGTATTGTTGGCATTGTGGAGGGTCATCCCACGGGAAAATAAATTTGTGTAACCTCTAGCACCAGAGGCGTCCACAGAAATAAATGTATTTGTTAGGGAGGATCATTTAATAATGATGGAACTCCAGGTGGCGAGACGAATGTTACTTTTATTGTTTCAAAATTCAAAAAGTTGAAGAACACTTGAAAATACTTTCCAAGGTTCTGAATTCGAAAGATTGGAATTATTTTAATACTATTATTGATTAAAATACATTTTAACCCCAACTGATACAAATTACTACAGAAGGTTTATAAAACCCGTGACACGCATTCAGCTATACTATAGATTATCTGAAAGATGAGACAATCTGAGTTCCAGTAATATCAGACAAATAAAATTGATGATGATATAGTGATTCATTTTAGGAATGATTTCCTCGTAGAACATATTGAACAGAGGCATTTTTTTGCTTTTGACCGTGAATTAGATGTTGGAAATGTTGAATTCATCAATTTCGATATTTTCTTGAAGGTCAAGTTTCTTTCTTCTGGAAATAAATAGTTTTGATTTCATGATTGAACTCGGATCCCTTTGCAAAGTGGTTAGTAACATAAATTGAATTCCGTTATCCATTCTGGAAATTGTTTCTTCGTTCATTCATGCGTGTTTTAGATGTACTTTCAGTTTGACCTACGTTCCATATTTCACATTTTATTTACTTGTTTGCATCAGAACTCAATAGATCATTAATTATAGCTTGTTACTCTCATTCAGTTGGCCCTAGTTCGACCGTAAATAATAACTACTACATTCACTACCATTTTACACTCTGCAAGTAATGTATCGTCCTCCATTGGGAAAGTTGTTTAGAATAACATGTGGTTTTCGTGGTTTTTTTAAAACCCTTATTATGTCATATGCTGATCTTCAAAATAAAAATAATAGTTTGAAAAAACTAAAAAAAACACGCTTCAATAGCAATATAACTTAAAAATAATTTGAATCTTATTTGAAATTGTGTTCAAGATCGATAATAAGCCATATGGCTTGATGTAATTAATGAATTTTAAATAGTCTTAAATCTTAAATGCTTCAAATTATATTTTTATTATGACTTCAATCTGGCATACAGCTCCTAATCAAGTATTTACAACAATGGATATTTACCACCCAACGCTTTTTTACAACAAAATTATTGTTTTCGTGAATACATTTATTCTTATTTCAGAGTTGTTGAAACTCATGAGTTACATCAAGCCATATGACTTATTATCGATGTTAAACACAGTCTTAAATTAGTGTCTAATTATTTTTTAGTTTGTGTAACTATCAAAGCGTACTTCATTAGTTTTTTAGGTTTTTCAAACTATTATCCATTTTTCACAACTTAGCTTGGCTTGCTATTTCATGCCCATTCGTTTTGATTTTATGATATAATGGTTTTATCTGTCAGTCTCAATACGAAATTATTTATTATGTAGCAATGGAGAGACACAATTTTTAGTATAATACGTGACGACAATCTACAGAAAGTTATTTTGATGTATGTCATATTAAGATGGCAAATGGCTCATTTAATCAATTATGGTTCCTCAGATCGTGCCCACGTTTACTTGGATAATTGTGGTACTTCTAGAGTATTGAAGTAATTCAAATGTCTGCCTTCATCAACCGTCGATGGTAGATTTTATGTCTATCATGGTTGTAACGGGTAAAGGGGAATAAGGATTTTATTCGGGAGAGGTTGTCTGAGAAACGGCTAACGCATCCAAGGAAGGCACCAATCCTGATAATTGCTGAAAAAAACGAATATTTGTGTCCAGTCATAGACGGGATTTGAACTCACGCCTGGTGAGGCCGTTGCTTAGCGCCGATTATCGACCAATGGATCAATTGAAATTACTTAATCCTAGCGATCCTGATCAGGATAATGAGATAAATTTATGAAATTATTGTATTACCACCAATTCTTGATAAGTTTCCAAAGTTTCAAAAGTTCAAAAAAGTGTTAATAAAAAGAAAATGGTTGCAAAAATGTGTTTCTGTTGAACCTCTCAAAAGCTCTGCTCTTTCAAAATAACAGAATAGATATTTTTTTATAAACAGTGGTTTTTTATACATTTTGACATATTTTATATTATTCTAACAACACTTTATTGTGAAGTTTCCTCGGAACAGTTTACAAACCCGGAACACATATGTCACTATACAATAGCTTTTCGTGCGTGTTGATACTGTCACATATTAGCAAATTTTTAAACAAAATATATAATTTGCTTTCTAAATTCCTGCATATATTCGCTAGAATATTAAAGGGGGTCTGACTAATTACTTAGAAGCAACCTGTAGTTTCTTGTGTGGCATTTGCACCAAGTTATTTGGTGAAAAATAGTGAATATTTCCGGTAGTGACAAAATCGGTTACAACTTTTGAGGTTGCTCCTGAGAGCAAATCGTATTTTTTTTCGGAAACGATCTGAATTGTCAACTAAGGTCTATGAATCACATGTTAAAAGGTGAGACCTTGTTAGTCTTTACCTCTCATAAGTTTCGACTTTTGAAAGTTGTCGTTTGTAGGGGTGCGATAGCTGGTTAACGAAAAAAGGAAAAGCATTGAAAATAGAGAGCTTCGAAATGAAGACTCTTCACATCACTTTATTTTTTTATTTTCATAACGTCAAAATGAAAGAGAATCTAAAACAAAAACAATGACCAAGGATAATGTTTTTTAAGAATTGTCTTCACAACTCATGTTTTTTTAAATTGGAGTAAATAGAAAGTGAGGTTACTTCAGAATTATTCGAATGAAACAATGAAACATATGTACCTTAATTCTCCACTTTTCAACAAAAAAATGAGATTCACAGCCAGTCTATATATCTTATGTATGAATATTTGGAAAAATTTGATATTAAGAAACTCATTGAACTCCAAACATTTATGATTTCTTTTAAAAAAATTAAAACACAAAACACTTTCAATATCCAAAATGACTTGAGTAAATTATGAAATGTGTCATTAACTATTTATAATATAAA
This sequence comes from Leptinotarsa undecemlineata, assembly GCA_015342065.1. Classification (NCBI taxonomy): domain Eukaryota; kingdom Metazoa; phylum Arthropoda; class Insecta; order Coleoptera; family Chrysomelidae; genus Leptinotarsa; species Leptinotarsa undecemlineata. Next base: position 9,576 of record WOGP01004228.1, on the reverse strand, counting down.
CCACGATATGCATGATATGGATACCCATACCAAGAAAATTCCATCCATGCTTTGTGGAAAATTTATACTGTCTAAAAAAATTGTTTGAAAAATTTCTAATTTATTCAATATTGAGAACCTGTTAACAGCTGAATATGTCAAGTCTGGTATGAAAACTGAAACGTATTTCACACTAGCTAACAAACTAGTGCATTTTATTAACTTCATAACATAATAAATTGTTTAGTCAAGTAAGAGTGTTCAATCCGCTAAACTCAGGTTCGAAATATGCCACAGGTGCCGATAATAAGTTCAAAAATAAGTGCAATATCAATGTAAACAAATTTTTCTTTTCGGGACTGAATCATCATATAACTGCCTTGCTTCATAACACTTCAGACGTGGCTCAGATGGTGTACCGACAATCATACATATCTCATGAAGTCACACTAGCTGTCAACAAACGAAATTTCAAAGTCAAGACTCTTGATAATGATGAATAGTATCGATGAATTTTTTTTCATTTTAGTCTGCATGATAAGCACTATCAAAATATATGTATAAAAATGCAAAACAGATTTGACTGAATCTTCATGAATAACCAGGTTACCAATAATTATAATGCCTTATGCAGAGAAATTACACACACTGTAAGAGATGGAGAGTATATTGAATCGGGAAGAAGTTGGAATGGAAAAACAAAAAATTATGAAATTTTATTTTTTGATGTGTCTTCTATATTTGCCGAAATATTGGGAGTCTGTTTACATTGTGTCATGGATACTTCCATTGTATTACCAGAATATGGTTATATAATTTTTATACAGGGTGTCATCTGACTTTGTCACAACCTACTCTATATCATACCGTTCATGAAAACTGCATTCCCCCCTATATTTTACAGGAAAAAATTACGTTTTCAAAATAGTAATGTCAATATTCATTCACAATGAAATTTTTTCAAAGTATGGAACTTACCAGAAGTGCTAATAAGCCCGCTTCCATAAAATGTTTCAGAATGACTCTGTTTTGAAAGTCTTGCAACAAATTGCTTAAATATTCGGCCATTATTTTCCGAAGTGTTTGGAAGTCGGAAATCTAATATTTGTACTCTTCGCAATCTTGTACCGTCTCATGAATGCAAATAGCCTGTTTCGCAAATGGTAATCTCCCTATCTACCAGAACACACATCTTAACAGGTTTAGCTTGGATTCCCGATCCGGAGACAGTCTTCATTAGATATCGTCGCGATCTATAAGAACGATCTCGAAATATACTGGCGATGTGTGAGCAAATTTACATAAAAAGGGGGATAAACGACAATGAAAGGATGGAGACCAACATAATCCTGTGGATCGACCAGATTCTTTTTATTTGTTTTTGGTAGGTTTCATTTCGTCTTTAATGTGTATCATATTGGTTTGTAAGTATGGCATTCATCAATGTCAGAATGAGAAGGTTTACTAATTTTTCTCGTTTCATCTGGTGAATTTCGATTTCCCCAAAATAAGTGGAAATGAAAACGTATAGAATACATATTTTTACTAGTCTCTATTAGTGTAAGACAATCATTATAAATATTCCCAAAAATGTTGATTCTGAAATTGAAAATACTTTAAGAAGAATATGTTTTTGTTTTAGTGAAGGATATCAGATTTTGGAAAAGTTATTGAAAATAATTATAAGTAATGTATTAGAATTATAGAATATGAATATTCTACATAGGAATTTTAATGATCCCGAAAATATTAACAGCATTTATGATTTAAAAGATTCTGTTGAGTTCAGGTAACAGCAGCTGGTGTTATTTACCATGATAATTTGTTGTAGCAGACTGCATTTTGCATTTCGCATCCACAGAACTCAAAAGTTGGCAACCCATCAAGTATGAACCATGTAAGTATGCCATTTTGGCAGCTAAGTCAAATCTAAAATAATGGACCACATCCAACTCAGGAGTTTTCATAGGAAACGAACCATCCTGCTCAACATGATTCTCCTTCAATCTGTTAGTCAATTTTTGGTTTCAAAGTCTTGCATAGTACATCGTTACCATTCTTCATAATTTATTTCATCACGTTTATCCAGGATGTCATCTAGTTTCTTGGAATAACTTATTTGTTCTCGGAATAACTTTTTTTGTGGAGAAGCCATTGTCTTGTCATATTCTAAAACTATTTCTAATTTTATCCAGGTTTCTCTTAGTGATCTTAGTCCAGCCTTTTTCTTGTGATAGACTTTGAGCAACTTTTCTCGTTACTATATTGTATTATTCTCCTCTTTGTGATTTACGCCAGTGGCGTAGTGATTTAAAAAAAAAATCGCTAATAAAAAATTCCGATTTTCGACTAAGAAAAAATATCGTAGTATGCCCTGAAACTTCAATAAACATTTCAAATTTTGTCCCAAGGTAGACCTTTTAGTAATTGACATTTCAAAAAAAATTATGAAAATTGGTTCACAACTTCAAATTTTAGGGTTTCCATTAAAAATGGGTCACACTGTATATAACATTTATATAATAATATAATATTTCGTTTATATAGATGAGTGGTCAAGTAGAGATTCACATAATAGAGTGATAATAATTGAAATATATGATCAATCTCTTCAAAAACACTTCACAAACTTCCTTCGAAAGCTTCTCATAATTCCTCTTCCATATTCTCCGTTTCACTATCATTGTCGTCATTTAAATCAATAATAAATTTATCAACACTATTGATATGGAAGTTTCCAATCTTCATAAATTTTTTTTCAACTAAAATTACATTTTAATCCTTTTCTGCCAGTCTTCTTCGGTAATATTAGATACTTCTTCTTCAACTAGCTTTATCGCCTTCTTATCAAATTTTGGAAAATTATTTTTACGCCTGATGCTTTGTTTAAATTTTCCCCAAATCAACTCGATGGGATTGAAAACACAAAAATAAGGGGGAAGTCTCAATATGGTGTGTCCCTACTTTTCAGTAATACTCTTAAGGGCATGTTTTGTCTGTAAAACTTCAAATAGTTAGTTTTTGGTATAGTTATCTTCAAAATGTTCTTTATCTAATTCTGAAGAGTTTTGTCACAGCAGCTCACATTATGGCTGAAAGTACTCAATTTCTTCCTTATGATTTCAATTGTAGGACTCTCATTGCTTTTGTAACATCTGCATGTGAATCTTATTCACTGGTATCTATTTTTCGCATTGTTCACCAGCGCTATTGGAATCACTACCCGTAACATGACTTCAGATTTAATTTAATGACTTTTCAACCAATCATAAAACTTGGTTAGTAAAAATTATCCAATGCGAACCGCCAATTCTTCAGTCTACGTCTACAGTCTACAGTCTTCCTAGCGGAATTAGGTGTTGGTTTTTTGACCTTTGAGTTCGCGGATAGCTTTAAGATTACTATATCGGTTACTTCGACTATACTCATGTAGTCAACACAGACCGATTTGATTTATAATTTCGCGAAGGTGCCGAAAAGTAGTACCTGTTTCAGTATTGATTTTGATCTTGTAGTTCCTGAATAAAGTAAGATAAATACACGGCGGTTTGTCATACACAGCAAATAATTTAGAACTACATCATTTCGCTCAGAAATACAGTTACTACTTATGCGTATTTATCGATTCGATGGAATATTAATATAAAACGTTTCAGAGAATGTTAGCTGGTTCAAAGGAATATTCGTCCGCTTTCCCTAAATTATTCGTCGTTCACTGAATATGAGTAAGTTTACTCGGTTTCCCCCGTATCAAAGACTGTGCCATATCAAATATTCATATGATAATACGAAGTACGAAATTTTCATGACACATTGAACAGTTGATTCATACATATTTATTTTGATATATACATTATTCATCAGCTCCAATACACTAGTTAGGAGAATTATGTGATTCAAGGCATTGAAATCGGGATATTAATTCAATTTCATCTGTAAATTGTAGTCTGCTGCAATTATCTCATAGATAGAGATGAAGTGTTTGAGATGAGAAATGACAAGAGTATACTTCGGAATTACCCTTTATTGTTTCCTCGACAGTTTTTTTATTGAAACTAAGGAAATTTGAGAAAGAACATTTTTTGGAGAGTTTTTGGTAGGAACTTTTAGGTTTTCTACTTCTCCATTGTTAAACAAAAAGTCTGAGAAATTCCCAAACAAAGGAAAAGAGAAACTAACTACAATAAAATGTCTTTTAAAAAATGTGCACATCATGTACTGAAGATATTTCAGATACAAACTGGAAGAAAAAGACCATGCTTCCAAAATATGAACATCAACATACATTGAAATCAATTTTTCTCATTCATTCAGTATTCCATACATCCGTTATGGAACTGAAACGGATTTCCTTGTAATTCAATGATTATTTTATGAAGAAGTTTCCATTGTAGCTTTTTATAAAAAAATCGAGATTAGAATAATTACATTGCTAAGCGTTCAGTAGGACATGTGCAACTGAATCATTAATAGAGTTTCGATCACAGATTGTATCGATTATTCTGAAATTTTCTCCATCGAAAACTAAACTGTGTATTTCTTTCCGCAAAGTTTCTGTAGAAACTTGACAGCTTATGTCTTCTGCGAATTTTTTATAAACTGTCTCCAATTAAGGAATCGTTTTTTCGTCTATATGACAATTAATATTTGTTTTTAAAAACATTGATTGAATTGAGTCGTCAAGAGAACATTAAACTTTTTAATTTACTCTTTTTTCATTAAGGAGTAATATTGTTGTATTGTCTGCTTCAACTTGTTTCGTTTGGTTGAGCATAAACTTAACAGGTAACTGAAGGCAGATGTGAAGAAAGATTAGAATTATAAAAATATAAAAAATCTTCTTCAGCTTCAGTGGATAAGGGGTATCAAACAATGTAAAAAAAAATTAAGAATATAGTTACTAAATTATAATAAATAACAGACGGTTATATTTTGTGTTCATTGAGGCGGTAATTTTGAATAAATACTCATATAATTATTTTGAAGTAAATATTCTGATATTGGAGAATATCACCTGTAAGTGAGTAAATTTGAATGTACTTTTTGTTTAACTTTTGAAAACTTTCAGACAAGTTCTGGTTATATTTTAAAATATAGTCTCATTTTGATTCAAATGCAAATGTATCCTGAAATGAATTGATACGGTGAGTAACTAAACTTAAACAAAGTAAAGGTAAACAGAATAGCTTCTCAAGAGCATGATTTGCACGATTAATTTATGGAGGTAAACTTTTCAGCTGTCTACTTTATTATTAACAGATGAAGAATTGAAAACTTCAATAGAACTTCAATGGAAGAAGGTTGGAAACCGAATAGTTTTAATAATGAACACTCAATGGTTTCACCCCACTTCACAAAATATTTTTTTCATAACTTTAATTGATTTTGTAATATTACAACAACAATACAAACTTATAGTACATTGTCCAACAAAATCAATACGATTCATGAAATTATGGAACCGTAATCATGTGAAAATAAGCAAATGCATTTAATTATAATTTTTTACGCCTGACTAGCGGCATGAATTTTCAATACTCCATGAGACTGAAACAAATCAAAAAGTCACATACTATTGTTTTTAATTAATTTTTGCATAATTGAACCAATAGAATGTTCGCCCCTGTTCACATTCAATTTCAATTTTACAATGAAAAAGCGCATATCAAGTTACAAAAATGCCCGCGTCGGGCAATTTCAGTTTTGAACAGGATTGTTGATGTGAAATTGAAAACAAATGTTTCATTTTATTTCGATATGATGAATAATGAAAAAAGGTTCAGTCGAAATCACTGAACTGTGAAATTGTAACCGTAACATTGGTTTCAGATAACTGATTTCCATTTATTGGGATATTTCCAGTCTTCTAGGTTAAAATTATTGTATTCAAATATTGTTTCAATATTTTTTTGTAAATTTGTTGAGTTTACTTGTTAAAAATAATCAAAATGCAGGTATTATTTCGGTGACCTTGGTAAATGGACCAAATCTTCAGAAAAGTTTTGCAAGATGTACTCATCCAACCAAGCTTATTCAATTCAAGGTGATACTAGGTGTCCTTTTGCCGTAAAAAGCCTTGTCATTTTAATGCAAGGCATTGCCGTGATGGACCTACTGTCCTTGTGACCCTGTGACAACAGAGGAGATGGCCATCGATTCAGCAGCTCTAGCTGTGATCTCTGCAAAATCATATCATAAACAAAAACTTATCAATTCTACAAAACTAGGAGGTCGCGATTCGACCTCCTAGTTTTGTAGTCGGTTTGCGATTGCTCACGCAGTAGGATGGCTATGATGTATCGTCTTATATTACTATCCACATATGGTGGGAATATTGTACTTTGAATATCTGACAGTCTCAATATCGACCAATCAACTGGAATTTCTCCAACATACCATTATGACGGCTGCCTTAGAGGATCATCCAGAGGTACGATTGCAGAGCTGCACAGGTCTGGGTTACCTGAGAGAATTTATTCTCCCTTCTGCAGCCATAGGATGGCGTCCGCCTTAAATGCGTCACAAGAAACCTACTTCTCAGTCACACCTTTGGATTGCTTACCTACATATCCAAGGTAGTCGTAAACTGACCGCTGAGCAGATTCTCACTTATTCTTCACAAGAAAATTCATGCTCTGGAATACATATTTTGTAATCAGATTTTCACTGTTTGACAAAGTTCTCCTTTAGCCCGATGACCTTTAAGGTCGCTCATTAATGAAAAAAATGAGCAACGGTAAGAAACATTTGGTTGAGTTTAAATAGGTGTGATTACCAATATGTACTCAAAGGTTGTAGTGATTCTTCCTACTCACCTAGATTTAACTCACTCATGATTACATGACAAATCCGTTTTGGAATGAAAAAATTTTTTTTCTTGAAATATGTCCGCATCATACACGTAAACAAGCTGTTAATTCCATGTGTGCAAACTTGACTTTTGCTGCCTGCAACGAATATTTCCGTAATAGTAGAATTCATTCTACTTCATTCATAAAAATCTGTCAAATAATCTCTAAAATACACAACTTCCTCCTGAATTTCCCAACTTTGTATCTTTCACAGTTATTGATTTTCCCATGCTGGATGGTATAAATTAAACATATCTGGTAATTCTATATGAGTTTGATGGTATGTAATTTTATCAAATCCAAATTGCATGAATATGTAGACCATTTTTTTTACAATAGGAGCTATAGGAAACACCGTGAAACACTGCAAATACTGTTTCGTTTCGAATTGGTTATCCTCATATATGTTTGTTACATATAAACCTTGCACTTTCGTTCGGTAAATTTTGAATTCAAAAATGAAATAGTTTTGCATAATTCACGAAAACATTAATGACCCAACATTGAGAATCCACCAGTTGTCATCTGCAGAAGCGTATCACTCTCATTCTCTTAAACAGATGACACCGAAAAGGGTTCAAATACAATTCATTTTGGTTATTTCACAATGTGTTCACGATTCTGCAGACAACGATTGGCCACGCAGACTTTCAATGTAAAAATATTTAAATTTAAATGACCCTATAGGGTCAGTGTCCTCGTGGTGGCATCACCCTTCGCCTACTCCCTCGCTCAAAATTCAGGCGATGGATTAAAAATTTAAGCCTTCTCTATGGCAACTGAATTGTTTTTCGTGCAGTTGAATTCGAATAGCTGTTTTCATTACCCTCTATTGGGGATGATCTGAATATTGCAACCGGAATCCATTTAATTTGTTGTTTGGTTAAAGAATCGAAAATAGACAAAAGTATGTACAAAAACTACTATTTTCACTCAATATTCATCATTCTATTATTCTGGAAGAGTGGTATATCGTCTTTAATTCGACTTTAACCACTGTATTGGAAAAACCTTTGAAACTTAAAATAATAAAAAAAATTTTTTGTTGCTCAGAACTGTTTGACTTGCCCTTCATTTTAAGTTTTCGGAACATTTTGCAGCCTTATGAGCTCATTGAATTTTTATTATCATCATTTCATAGCACCATTCCAACAATTTCATTGTCTTTATTAATTTTTACACGTAATTTCTTGAATCGTTATATTTTTCTGTCTGTGGTGTGGTCTCACTCGTCGAGGTAAGAATCCTCTTAAATCACGCCTAATCTTGATGTATGTGAAGAACCTCCTTTCCATAGCTACTCGTAGGACCCTTTATGAGCCATGAAGTAACCATATAATTTGACCCCGAGACTACCTACAGAGGAGATGGACGTCGTTGGAACGACTTCAACTATCATTCCTGTGACATAAAATTAGAAGCAAGATCTTTTCAGGTCTTCAACTCTTCATCTTGTTAACAAATCTAGGTTACCTATTTTACAAGCCACGCATTTGTATTGCTCACTACCTCACTACCTCGCGAAGGTAGTCGCAAGTTGACTGCCGATCAGGTCCCAACTAATCTGAGAAAAATGCCAGCCTTGGAGTGGACTATTCTTCATAAGCAAATTCATTCTTTGGTAGTAAAGCTTCATATTATGTGCCACTGACCGGATCAGGTTTCCAACATTTGGCAGAGTCCCCCTATTTCGAGTTAGGCGATTTACCTGAAAGTTTTCGACCAGCATGACGCTTTCTTAAGATGGATTTGAAGTACATGTTTTAAAGGAACTGTCAGAGTATTCCTGTGACAGGAATATTAAAGAACATAAAAGAGTTGATTTTACTTCAGGCCACCAATGATCAGTCCAAGGACCAATCACTTTCTTACCTTACATAAAAGATATGAATAATGCTGATATATCTGTGTACATGATGATACTGATACTGATGATATCACAATTCTTTATAATATTGAATATTACGATTCTTTGCCTCACTCTATTCAGTTATTCCTTCAGAGTTTGCATTAATTTCCATCTCAAGTATGACTTCTAGTTTGAAGCAATCGAAAATAATTCAGCTTGTCTGTTTTGGTATAATTGTGTCCGTACTATCTCGAGAACTCAGCATGTCCGTTGCCACAAATATTATGATTAATTTCAGGACTATTAGGAACTATAGGAAAATCCATTCTGAGGTTATATCATACAAAGTATGTGTATAGAATGAATGATCGCAAAGATAAACATTGAAAGTATGGGGGCAAGCATTACGTTAACATTTTTTTCCAATAAGATCATGATTTTGAGATATTTGATAATCACCAATATAGTTTCAGTGGTTGAAGATTATTCGATAGTTATCTAGTTTATATTACATGTGAGCCTCAATACTTCATTAAATCTGTCTTAATTTTCAGCCAAGAAACAAAATTTCATGGATTTTTCCAATTCTTCAGAAATGTTTTCAATTCTTTGAATTTTCAAGCAGTGATATTGTTACTACGCAAGATATTAATTCCAAAGTAAATTTTCTCAAAGAATGCATCATTATGCTTTTTAATAAACTAGCAGCAGCTAGACAGTAATATGTAACTGTACGCAACTACGTCAGTGACGCAGTAAAACGTGAAAAAACAGCATATATACAGTTTGTTTTGAACAAAAATAAAAACAATTAGAAAATTACATGGAGAAATCATGCAGATTGGGGTGATACTACAAAATCATCCTCGCAAACCAATAGCCTGCAAACTGAACTGT
>WOGP01004227.1:0-14239 GCA_015342065.1 Leptinotarsa undecemlineata | reverse complement strand
GTATTTGGGTTACATCAGGTAATATCGTTTGTGTTGGATTTTCTAGGTTCACTATTTCTAGGAATGTGTATCGTTATTTGTTGAATGTTAGGACTTGTTGTGTTTTGATTTGTATTTGTTCCTCGATAATGGAATATGACGGTTAAATTTATGGATGTTTGAGTTTTCCCAGATACCAATACCTTTTCTTTATTAAGTTGTTTTATGAGTTTCATTTTCTCTGGTGTGGGAATGTTTGTTTTATATGGCGTATGTTACGAGGTATGATTTATATATTATTGGGTTTATGTATGCCTTTTTGTGCTTGTTGCACCTTCAGATCAGTATATGATGTTGAAGTTCAGGGGTTGAACACCCAGAAATGGACCTCATCGCTGAATACCATTTTTCGATGAAAACTAGAGTCAGTTTCCAACTGCTCCAGAGCTTCACGTTATATTGAAGTCAGGGCTAGATATCATAAATGGAAAATGGATGGTGAAAGGACGATTGGTGACAGAGTGAAAGGGGTAGGTAGGATATCCCCCTGGATTCAAGGGTTGTTGCTGGAGGTAGAGATGCCGGATGAGGGAATGACTGAAGAGTACGTGGACGCCGATGTATGTGAGAGCGAAGGAAGAACGGGTATAGGCTGGGCATACGAAAGGAACGACAGTGAATGAAAGTATTCCCGGACAGAGCGGTGTGAATGTAGAGGAACTGGTCGCTATAGAACGAGGGATCGAAAGGGTAGTCAGTGACTCCGCGATAGCGGTTGAACTCATGAAGACAGTACCAGTGAAGAATAAAAGGGTAGCTATGATACAGCGAATGATTGAGGAAAGGAATATAAGGGGAGCATGGATCGAAGTCGTCTGGCAGAAAGGACATCCTGATGGGAATCCTGGAAATAAAAAAGCGCACCTTGAGGCCAACAAACGGATTAATAAAGACAATATTTCATGGAAAGTCACGCGTATGAGTAGTTAGAGAGAGGAGTGGAAGAGGTTAAAAGAAAGTATCATGGAAGAGAATGGGATAAGGGTATGAATGAGCGACTGCCCTACAGATTCTGTAGAGCAGTCGGGTATGAATGATTGAACCTGTCGAGGAAGGCAGTCCAACTGTTCACGGGGCACGGTTCTGGGATAATTGACCAGGTTCAACCTGGATCCGGAGATACCCTGCCCATGTGAGGGGAGTCTGAAATGGCAGAACATGTGATTGAGAGATATATGGATGGAAATAAAGTTGGGTGGCGAGAATGGAAAGAACGGCTGGAACGAGAAAAAGAAGTAATGCAACTAAGAGACATGAATGAAAAGAGGCATGAATGAATACTGAATATGGACAGATCATTTCAAGGCTCACTGTAAGGCGTTGTGGACCTTAAATGTATAGGTTTTCTGGGAGACTAATGATTCATGTTTTTCTTGGTCGGAATGTAGTTGTTTTTGTGGTTATTTTTTCCCTTCCGTTTAGGAAATGAACCTAATTTAACCTAACCTAATTTTGCATATACAGGAGTTGTGATTTGAGTTGAATTAAATATATTTGGGTCTTCTGACCCCGCTGATCCTACCCTTCGTGTGGTTGACGTTACGCGTCGGCGCAACAATGGGGGGTGAGTTCGGAGGATAGGGATTCCCTTGATTGTGGTGGCGCTATAAAAAGAGGGAAGACGCCCAGTTGAAAGGCTTAGAAGCTAGAGCAACAAAGGGCTATGGCTTTATTCATGCTCCAGAGCCCATTCTGCGAACACAGTCATTGTCTATGTCCGCTCATCTTCAGTTCCTGATCAGGTTATCAGGATGCATGCTCGACGCAAAATTTGCCGGGTTGTGTTCTGCGAAAGTCTGAGTTCTTGTGAGCAACACAAACAAAACATTCAATTTTTTTAACATTTGTATGTGTTGTATGCTATATTGGTCCATGGTGATTTGGCAAAAAACAGTATGGGGGTCATTCATATTGTTTATTATCTTGTTTATTATTATTATTGTTATTATCTGAGCCTGAAAAGTTGAAAAAACCGCTTAATGGGCTGATAAAAATCAAATACCTACCTTTGGTATATTTGTTGAATCGTTCTAGGTAGCATATTAGTCCACTTTTCGAGCTCATCAAAACAACAAAAAAAATTGATCATTCAGTTCGCAATTCACCACTTTCTATTCTCTCAAAATTCATCCAATTATCCACACTTTGATGAAACTTGTTTCTTTTCACTGTATACAAGTTTCAGAAGAGATTATGATGATTTTCTATATTTTTTATGAGAATTTGTGTTTGTTCAGTTCAAGACAATCGAACGCTCATGTACAGAAATTTTCTTGTTTTAGTTGAACTCAGTTTCCAGAAAAGGGCGAAGGTATGAAAGTGGTGGAAGTGAAAATATCTACGAACATTCTGTGATAATATTATGTAGAATGAATATACCAAATTTTTTTGTGAGATGAACCCTGCAGAAATTTGTTAATGAAAAAATTAACTCAAATTGAAATTTTTGTTATTCACTTCAAAATTAATTTCAAAATGATTTACTTATGGTAAAATATCAATTTCTTGAAATTGTTCCCTCCACTTTTTTCTGTTTCAGCCAAATATTTTCTTAATTTTCCCAGATGAAAAGGTATATGTGCCATTTTCATAGTACGAATTCACTCTGAACATGCAACTATGCAATTATTCGTCTGAAATATATACAAAAAACTCCAATTCATTTTTAGAATTCCATGATGTTATCGTGTGGTTCCAATGATAATTGAGGAAACATTTCCTTTCAGAAACTTCATCGAGATCACGGAATATATCGATTGTTCATTTTATCATCCAACTGACATATAAACCTGCAAAGTCATAAAGATGCACCCTCATCATAGTGCTCTATCGATCAAACTTTATTTGTTTTAAATGACTATCGAAGATACGCTGAACATGCATTTGGATTCATATTACGGAAGTTGGATTTGGAACATGCAAACTTGAAGGATTGAGGTAAAGTTATATAAAGTTAAATTTGTGGTAAATGGAGGTCGACTCTAGAGGGTTAACTCACTTTGGACTTTAAAATTCGACGTAGGAAACCGGAAAGGAGAAAAGAAATCACTCATGGGATATTTTCATAAAAGTAAAGTATGTGCTGGAATTCATAAAAATTGTATTGTTGAGTGAACATTCATCTATAGGAATCTGAAAGATATATCTATAACTTTCAGAAAGTAAACCCAATATTTCACTCAAATAGACAGTCAAAAAAGTAACAATCAACTGGTTAATCCAATTTTCAATGAGAGCTTTTTATTTTCTACAAGGTGAATTTCCTATAAATGTTTTTAACGTGCAAAAAGGATCGGCCTACAAATCCATGGAAAATACCCATTATTTATTACTACTACCTATTACTTATCACTATTACCTATTACTCATCACTATTACCTATTACTACTATTACCTATTACCTGTTACTTATTTTCGTAGGGATAGCTCAAAATCAGTGAGAAACAATATATTACAAAGTCTAATTGAGAATGCACAAACCACCCAATACAGACGTTTCACTCATTTTAGATGATATCATAAAGGTTGGAGATTTTTTCATTTGTATATGATGGATAAACTCGAAACCTATCCAGCTGATTTGAAAAATTTATTACCTATAGAAACAATTTCGAATAATTGAAGATTTACACGAAAATTGCAATAATCTAAAGCGCCCAGATATATTTCGCACCGCCGCTTGGTTCCATGTGAAGCGGGTATCACCAGGTACTTTTTTCTCCCAGGGTCATTGGAATGTTATAAGTTCAATGATTGAGACACAAACTAATTCGGTACTGCGCCTATGTAGACCAGTATTCGTTTCAAGTTGGCATTCTTGAAATCTTACTGGGGAAGATTGACCTGTATTCTAACCTATAATTATTTCCTGTCACGAAGCGAATCTGGCCAAAATAACCCTCTAGAGCATCACGATGACTGCTGCCGGTCTTCAGGAGTTCGCTGAGCGATCCCTGAGCGTGGAATATACGCACTTGTTTCCAATCTAACAGCCCTAACTCGTGACACCCGTGTCCACCTCCAGGAATTGGAAGTTGCTCTTCTATTCACAGTGTGAATGGAAAGACTGAATCCATATGGATTGAATCGTTCATAAACTGGCATGCGTCCCTGAAGGCATAATGGGCTGACAACAGATCTTCCATTGGAGTGATAACGCAGCATCACGTCATCTCTCTCCAGATATTTTGGGAACCCCAAGAGATCTTCGCGTCGTGGCAGCTAGTTTTGGGAGCAGCTGAGACACGTGAGAATATTATTCATTTATTGAATAAATCAAATGGCTATTGTATTCTCTTCAGGGAAATGTGTGTTTTCAAAAGATTCTTGTGGTGCCACGAATTCTTCCTATAAGTTTTTGGTTGTCCGCTTCACAACCACATGTAACCAAAACATTTCAGAACAGGTTGTAGAAATCGCCAGCTCAATCAATATGCCAATTTGTATTGTATTCGTATTTGTATTCAGTTTTTTCTTTATATACAGAGAATAAAAGTGTCTGCTGAAATCAATAGTTCTGGAAAAAATCTACTTTCATTTTACTTCATAGCGATTAATTGAACACATTGCCTTCCACAGAAGCCAAAGTAAGAAATTGTTTTGTTCTATTAACGTAATTCTAGTTTACCTTCCTATTAATCTAATCGTAAGAAGGTAGGGTGAATTAGCTGTAAACAATGAAGTACTGAACCAATTTTGACATTTTTTTCAAATACTATTATGAAGGGTTGATACGTTTTTTCATCTGAAGACGAAACTTGATTATAAAAACGCGTGTTGATAAGAGAGTCGCATCTGGTGATTGGGAAAAGTTGTTGTTTTCTACTTACTCTACTCAAAGGTTTTAGTCCTTTATTTCATTAAAAATGAATGAGAAGAACGACAATCAATAAAATATTTTCCATATCATTTACAATTCTCAAGACAACTAAAGGTTTTTCATGTTCGAAGATCAATTTTTCAAGTAGATATGAGAAGGCGATTCAAAAATAAAAACAAAATTTTCACATTGAACAGTGGTGCAGAGAGGGGTTTGATGGAGGTGGGTTAATCCTAATACACGTATCAGATGATAAATGCTGAAAAAGATGAAGTCTAAAAAAGACACCATCCACTATCCCCACACTAAAATCCACAATGTCGAAAATTACTATGGCTTGTCGGATCGTTTTTGTGTATGTGTCTCCAGCTTCCTGAAAGAACGTTCCCAGCAGCCGGCTGTTAATGGATATCACTTGAATTCTTCTACCTTCAAAGATGGTGTTTCCCAGGTGTCTCCAATCCTCTTTTTATTGTATATTAACTACTCATTAGGAAAAAATCAAATATATTGATTTGCTGACGATAGCATACTTTTCTAGTCATTCTATTTGGATTCCAGGACATCGGCTCCGCATGCATATCTAGAAGACAATTCCGCTTCCTGCTTTGATTAGTTTGTTGGGGGTTGGAATGGACACTAAAATGTTTTGGCACAATCATGTCGCTGGAATTGCAACATGAACGTAGAAATTTATTTTTCTACGTCCATGAATTGCAAGGGCTGTTTCTCGAAAACTTGGAACATGACTTTGAAACAGAAAACTGAACACATTTCAGCAACTTTTGATGCTTTATAAAGCTCAGATCACACTATCTTTGGAGAATTGTTCTCATGTATGAAGCGCCTCCCCTAAGCATATCCTGAAGCTGCTGGATTTCTTCCAGAAATAGTCATCCGCCTGATTGCAACCAATAGAAGAAGGGTTGAGAATTTGTCTATCTTCTATGTATACTTTCACGGGAAGTGTGTGAGTGACTTGGCACATTTGATTCCACCAAGCGCAACGGACTGTGGCTAGTCATCAGGTTCAACTCAAGACACCTCGAATTTCGCCGTTTAATATTTCTTTTGTTTGGAGAACTGCGTTTATGTGGAGAAAACTTCCAGAGAATGTTCTTTCCAATGGATTTAATCTCCAGCGATTCAAATCCAATATGAATCGCTGCTTTCGCACAGAGCTCTTAGAGCACGTTAAGGATTTTCCGGTAGAGCTTGTGTTTTGTCCTCGAAGAAAAAAAATTAAGTCATCCGAATTATCAGAAAAAATATTGTTTTTACAAAATTTCTCGCTATTTTATCCATAATACTCCATAAGTATAGTGAAGAAGTCTTTGAGGACCGAACTTGAGGCTCCTGAGTCAATGAGACATAATCATCAGTCTGGTTCCTCAATTTTCAATGGTTGGATGTAATTTGAATCTGATTTCATTTTTGAGCCTGCATGGGCTGACTAGAACTGTGTAATCAAGTTCAACAGCCCTGGGTGATATCTCAGGATAGAATAATATCCTTAGAAAATGTATCTCCATGGAATCCACGGTTTGGGAATGATTTTTTGTTTTTCTAGGGATGATATTCGTTTGTACTTCATTGACTCCTTTAGTTGACAATGTTATTCAATTCCGCCAGTTTCCTAGAGAACCAGATGGTTTCAATACAAACATTGAACACCTGAAATATTTTTATTTGTTGAGATGATGTCTTTCGTTGATCCACCAAAATCGTATTAGTTGTCCAAAAATACATTTAGAAGACTAATATTTTCAGCTCAATGCAAATATTTACCAGATGGTTTCAATACAAACATTGAGCACCTGAAATATTTTTATTTGTTGAGATGATGTCTTTCGTTGATCCACCAAAATCGTATTACTTGTCCAAAAATACATTTAGAAGACTAATATTTTCAGCTCAATGCAAATATTTACCCTGTTATTTTTATCGGAAAATTTTGAGTACATTAATAAAAATGTATATTGGATCATTCAGAATATTGTTATTCTAATATTTTTGCTGATTATGACGAATATACCAACTTTTTTCAGAATTTCAAGTGGAAATATCACTGGTTGTCTTGTCCTTTGAATAGCAGAATAAATCACGATATATCTCTTTAATTATAAGAATAATATCCTATTTCGACATATTTCTCTATGAATGATTTTTGATGGGGAGGTAATGTAAATTTTTCTCGATGAATAAAAAAATCAACAGATATTAGTAAAGAGATCATCTCATTAAACTTCATCTGACATAATTGATATCAAGCATTGAGACAGTATTTATATATGAATAAACAACAACCTTTGACATGAAGTCTATCGCAATTTGAAAATCTCCTCTGCCCATTTCATAGTTCCCGAGAGCCAAATAATTTCCAGGCTCCGCTTCCTCTGGTATCTGCAAAGCCCTTGAACGATCCTGTTTCCGCTTCAATTTCAAGGATTGCTTGATATCCTTAGAACCCATATTAACCGCGGCTGCCCGGTCTTTGTCACAATAGATCTCTTCATATCTGGGACCCACTCTTCGTCTTTTCCTTCTCAGTTTCTTCTTCGAGTCCTGGGTGAACTCTTTGGATAGTTTCTTTGAAGTGTCGGAAGAAATAACTTGCTTTTTCCTCGTATCTGATTCTGTATTGAAAATTGTACTCAAATCGCAATCGCAATCAAAGCTATAAAATGAATGTAGTCCATTGTTCATAAGAACACTGGTCAACAATATACTGGGATGTTTCGCTTGATATTTTCCATGATATTTTGTTTCCATTATTTAGGGGAAAATTTTAAAGAGATTCTGGTTATTAGGCACACAATTATGAGAGTCGTCTATGTTTGGGCATGCAAAAAATTGTCCTTCACGTCGAAGATGCCAAATATACATGCCTGCGAAACATTCGACATAGTTTATGAACCAAACGAAATGAGCAATCCAGAGAAAGGTTAATGATGCATATCTTAACGTCAAGAGACTCCACTTTTAACCATTTGATTGGACTGTATAAATACGGCAACTCAGTCAAGTGGTATTATTCCACATATTGATATAATATAAGTGAAAAGGGACAAGTGGAAATCAATATTCAGTATATTGATACTGTTTGAATTCTACTGAAATTTTACTGGTACAGAAAGTATGAAATGTTCTATTTTTATCTTTCTACATTTTTGGTTATTCGTGTCAAAACCCTTTTCAATAAGTTTATTGTTTGTTCTAATTAACTTTTCATTCAGAGTTAAATATGAAGCAACCAGAAGTGTCATTTCATAGTGTTCGAATGTAACGGGCAACATTCATTGAATTTACTTGAAGTAAAACATTCTCAATAACTGCCAACTGATGGAAGAAACTATTTGGTACTTTTTTTCTGATTGATTCGGTCGTTTCTTTATAAATACTGAAAAACAAGTTGCTACGCAGACCTAGCGAAAGCATTCGAAAAAGTGAACCATGGAGTTCAAATCGCCAAATTAGGGATATTCTCAATGAATCAATCATTGATAACATAAGTGAAGTCATATTTATCGGATAGAGATTAATTTGCTGCTTTCAATAGAAAAAGGTCAGACCAACCTCTGGCGTTCTTCAGGGATCAATTTTAGGCCCAATTTTATTCATAATGTACATTAACAATTTAGGTGATCATATAAGACATTCCTAACTCCTACTCTGTGCAGATGATACCAAACTATACCAAACCATCGACGATGAAAGAAACAGTGAAAACCTTCAGAAACACTTAGATTCTATCACTATTTTTATGTGAGATGAACAACTTGATGCTAAATGTGAGTAGATGCAAAATTATTGTCTTTTTTACGGAAAATGTTATTACTCCAACGGAATATTCAAAAAATGGCACCAAACTGGAAAAACTTGCTTAAATCAAAGATGTAGGAGTTATATTTAATAGTAACTTCAACTTCAGAAATCACATAGAATATATTGTACGTGATGCAGAAATAAAGCTTGGTTTTGTGTTAAGAAACACCAGGGATTTCAATAGGAAACTAGGAATTTTTCTATTCAATGCCGTTGTCAGATCAAAGCTCTAATACGCTACAACAATCTGGAATCCGCAAACAGCATTTCATTCAGAGATGATAGAAAAAATACAGAAGAAATTTTTTGGGTAAACTTCTGTGATCTCCTATAGGACTCAACTAGAACATTTTGACATGCCAACCCTATCGGATCGTCGAGGCTTGAATGATGTACTATTTATATTCAACATATTCAATCAAATATTAAATGTACCTGAACTCCTCAGTGTGATCAATCTTCATGTTCCTAGTGCTAGTCTAAAAAATCGCAATAGGGTTTTCTATGCAGACACCCGATCAGAGTCTCCACTCAATCGCTGCCTTAGGCAAGTGAATGATCTAGTCGTAAGTCATCAAAGTCTTGATTTTGTTTGTTGTGATGAACTAGAAATAGGACAGTAGTTCAAAAAAAAATGAAAATGTGCCATATATACCTGTTTTTATTAATGTTTCTCTTGTAATTAATTTTAGGTGTTTATTTACTCTGTGTATTGTAAAATCATATATTTTATGTACCATGACATCGAGTGTATACATATAATCAGGTGTGAACCTGTTTGGAGTGCAGTTTAAATAAAATCTATCTATCTGTCTATTTAAGATCCATAGTAATTTCACAAACTCCACTGGAAACGAATTCTTCACCCTAACTTTCACATACCCCACGTAATCTATAACGTGCAAATGTCTCTAAATGATAGAAGCAAGGTTTGGAGGCTATAATGGGGGGGTTTACTGGTGAAAAATAATGTGGTAAGCTACTTTCGGAAAGTGGGTCCTGAAAAAAATACCCTAATGTGGTAGAAAGTAGATTTATTCATTGTGCAAGCTGCACGTAGATGACTTAACTACATTGATCCATTCAAATTCGCATGTAAATGATCATTTGAAAACCCTATGTAAATAAAGTAAATATAATTTCAATGAATTGTCACATTAAGTGAATTATATTCTTTCTTCTAGAATCACTGGTAGATAAGGATGCTGAAGAAAGTGAATAGTTATTAGTTGTATAGCTATTGAAAGGAATGTAATTAAAATTATTAGCTTCCTTCTACCTTTTTTGCCAAAGGGCAGGTAATAGCCAATAAGCAAGGTAATTTACAAACAAAATGAGGTGTGATATTAATATGAGCAAATCAATAGAAATAATAGAAAGGGCTCGCCCGATCAAGATGTTGCCAGCATATATCTTCCTCCAATAGATATTTTCTTCTACGGGACTCCGTTCGAACTACTGTAGAGGTCTGGTGTATTCATAAATGATCTTAGAGATTCTATGGTAAGTGTTGTAGTTGTAATTAATACTTTCCCAGTTACCAGATACTTCTGGTAGTATCGTAACCAAGGTAACGATAAAAGCGAAACGTAGAGGTAACCAAAGAAGCGTACAGAGAGGGAAAAGGAACATAAAGAGAAGGCCTTAGATGGTGGGTGGCCTAAAGTGGAGTCTAACGTTTACGGCTAGATTAGGAAAATATAATAATTCAAATCCAAAACACTTAAGTGAGTATTTTTTTTTCAAGAACAAGAAAACTCTTCTCTTCACCTTCTAATAACGTATATGGCAAATCCATCCAATTCTTCAATTCAGCTCTAGCTATGTGCCGTGATGATCAAAAAAATTTATGTCAACAATGAAATGGGTTACCTAATTATTGCGTTCGGAGTAAAATCATCTTCAATGACGTTACAGGTGAACCCTTTTGATCAAAACTTGATGTAAATCTATATTTTCAAGAACTAAATATTAGAATGTTAGGTTATTCATTACTTTCAGGGTACTAAAACCTAGAATTCAATGGATCATATATTTTGTTATATCAATGAATAAGCAATAAATGAATAAACATCAGAGTTATATATGATTTTTCTATGTAATGTAACACATATCATAAAAAGTAAATCAACTCATAAAATCACCTATGACAACTACTTCCTCAGGTACATGGTACATCCACAATCATCATTACCAGGAAAATATTATTCCAGTTCTACATCGATAATAGTATGTCTACAAAGACTAGAATAACATCGATTTCTGAGAAAACAAGATCAGTAATGGTAATCTATTTGAATCCAATTGGTCATTCAGTTGAATGAATTATTGAATTCATTTATTTCCATTGCTTCAAAATGATTTAGCTTTAAACCTTTATTTTCTGTGTGTGAAATTTCGAAATCTCCGTTAAATATATGATTTTCTTCTAAAAGATGATTTAAATATGTTGAACTGTTTTCTTATCCACATGGCTTATATGATGTTCCTGGATGCGATTCCTAAATGTTCTGCCGCTTTGACCAATATATCCATTTGGACTTGTTGAAAGGTTCTTGGTCAAATCGGTAGAACATTTAGGAATATCATCCAAAAAAATCATACAACGTATATGTAAATAATAAAACAAGTTCAACATTGATATGTTAATTTAAATAAATCATCTTTCAGAAGAAAATCATAACTTTAACGGGGATTTCGAATAAACTCAAAAATTAAAACATTTTTCTGAATGATCAACTAGATTCAAATAAATCAACATTACTGAACTTGTTTTCTTGAAAACCGATGTTGTCCCTAGTCTCTGTAGACATATTATTGATGTAGAATTTATATATTATATATGCTCTAGGTCAGCCATACTCAACCTGCGGCGCCCATTAGAGTTGTAGATCAAAATACTTGTTTTCTTTGGGTCTACATCACACAAAAATCTCATTGAAACGAGATGGTTTCGTATGAAACATCTTTGTTAAAACCATTGTTAGTTCTTTCATCACATGTGGCTTCATGATAACCTTATATTATGGAGGTTACAAGGTCATGTATTGTATAGCTAGCTTTATTGTGACCACCTTTTCTTTTATCAATGAATAGATCGTCAATTTTGAATTATGTTTTTACTAACACTTAAATATTTTTTACGGCCCGCGCAAGCGTGTTTATGGCCCCATTAAGAAAAAGGTTAAGTATGGCTGCTTTGGTAATCATAATTGAGGATATGGCTGAGGTATATAAAAATGGAGTAGGTGCTCTAGGGGATTATGACTGAGTTTGGTGATTAAGTGGGGATTTATTAGAGTTAAAGTAAAAAATCATATATGTTGATATAATTCACTACGATAGAGAAATATGGACTATTTTTGTGAATGAGGTTTGTGGAGATCTTTTCCGGTGTAGTTTGTGAAATCACCTGGTACCTCTTCGTTCCTGGTTTATCAAGATGGTCTTTGAGGAAGCATCTCAATCACACTGTTGTTTGAGTTGGATCTTTCCTGCTCTGCTGAGTGGTACTAACTCTAAACCGGTCTGTAGGTGACTTCTCGTTATCCTGTAGCTGGATGAAAAAGAAACAGAACAGAACTAAGCGGTGTGAGGTGTTATCCGAAAAAGTAGTTATTCTACGCCAGGATTTCACCAGATCCTACTGTGTAGGAAGGAAGAAACAAATGCTTTGAAACCTCGTTTTGAAAGATCAATTCAGTTAAAGTCAATGAATATCTACTATCACTCAAAAATGAGTATATCGTCAACAAAGGATACCCTCGTGTTGGATTGAAACTCAGTAGAGCTTTCTTCTGAAACTTATCTAACTGTATGCATATTTCGTGCTCAGTTCCTATAAAATTTGAGAGGTATTCCATTGAGGGTGTAATTCCATTTGCTGAAACCTTGAACAGTTGGGTGAAGGCTGTATGATTCACATATGCACAACCCACTTGGCAGCCGATCGACAACATCTTTATGGAGTGCCATACACGCAACTTTGGAACAAAAATAACATCCTCATTCGTATGTGTAACAATTTGAATGTAATTGGATGCGGTTTCATGATTATTATCGATTCGTCAATAATGTACCGATTTCAATTTTGATTTTATCAGTGCATAATACATGAAAAAGGTTCTTGTTATTCTATTTCAGTTGAAAACTAGTCTGTCATTTCTGAGGATGATGGCGAGTTATTTTTGTACTATTATGACTTCACAGTAGAAAAATATCCCATTTAAACCGAGTTTGTTCGTTCGATTAATGTTAAGTTATATAACCAGACCCTTGATCAAGACGTGGTGGCCTCTCATTTGACTCATTTTGATTTCTAATCATATACGGGGTAATTCAAATTCGACCCTCACCATCTCCTTACGTATCTCCTGTAGTTTGGGATATCCTTAACTACAGGAGATACGTCACAGCTTGATTTGGGACAAAGTTACGGTTTTGTGTACTTAACAAAATACTGTTCTGAATCTTGGAAAATTCCAAGTATTTCCGATTTTTTTTGTAGCGTTATTTGACAATATAGCTCAAAACAGATCAAAAAATTTTGTTTAATAAACATTAGGCAAACATCATAAGTTTGCACAAATACTTCAGTCAAAATTTCGTCATTCTGAATTAAAGGAAAACAAATATGTTGAAACTTTATTATGGATTTGATAGGAAGAGTACGAAGAGAGCACAAATTTATTTTGAATTATATCCGAAAAAACAAAAGCCGTATAGAACATTATTAGGAATTTTGGACAAACACTTGGTACATAAGATTATCGTTCCTGATTATATTATTGGTATGATTTGTGAAAGAAAAGACGTTGTTATAAGTCACTCCGAAATCCTTAACCTTCAATTTTCGCATCAATACTTTTCCGTTCATCTGATATTCAAAGATGGGAGAATTTTTCGAACGGATTATGGTTAGAAGAGAACATTTTTTATATCTCATATTTATATTTATAGTTTATTGATAGTACTCATTCTGTTATTCTATCGTACAGTTAAGTGCCCAGGGCCCCGCGATCGATAGGCATCCCCTCCTCAGATCAAATACAAAATCCCTAGTTCCTGACAGATCACCAAACAATTACCAATATTCATCAGATACCAAAAAACTTATATAATTCTAAAAAATCGAACCTAAATTACTGACTACAATACCTACTTACTAGCTTTTACATGCGCGAAGCTATTCTACTCTCGCCGAAAAATTGGGCTTTCCGACTTCAGCATGCTTAGATAAATTCAAATATACAGGGTGTTTGGTAGCTGGGTGCAAATCTTTATGTGGGTGATACATTAGCCCATGCAGAACATATTCATACAAACATTTTTATTTTCTAGCGCCTTTTTGATTTTTAAGGGAACTTTTACAATTTTTAGTACAACCACCCAAAATTGGTCAATTAAATGCTAATAACTTCTAATCTTAACAGAAATGTCCGGTTTTTTAAATTTATTTTAGTAGTCTTATATGTCCCCAATCGTACTAAAGTAGTTTGAAGCACCATTGTGTCCAAAAAAGTTATGTACAGAGCATTTAAACTTTACAAAAAAAGA
>WOGP01004226.1:1709-14239 GCA_015342065.1 Leptinotarsa undecemlineata | reverse complement strand
TCAAGCTCCCTCAACGATTCGGTTTCTATCTAATCAGTCATCGCAAAACGTTCTTCTTTCATTGGTCTCTTCAATCTTGGAAAAAAAAAGTCGCAAGAGGCCAAATCAAGTGAATACAGTGACTGAGGAATGATCACTAACAAAAATCACTAACAAGTACTGACGAGTGGGCAGGTGCATTATCGTGATGCAAAAGACATGAATTGTTCCCTTACAATACTGGATATTTTCTTCATATTTCTTCTCGCAAGCAATAATATTCTTTATTGGCCGTACCACCATGTGGTGAGAACTCCTGATGCACTACGCCATGGTAATCAAATACCTATGATTCGTCACCAGTTTTAACCCTCTTAGGTAAATTTTGATCGCCATTAACATCATTCAATTCAATTCCTGAACGATATTCATGTGACGGTTTTTATGGTCAACGTTTTTTTGGTCGTCCAGGGTGAGCGTCGTCATTCACATCTTCTTGACTTTCTGTGGAAAGCTTGTACCACTTGCAAATATGTTTCTGACTCACAGTATAATCACCGTATGCCACTGTCAATATTTCAAGCGTTTTTGAGCACTTATTTCCGTTCTTCACACAAAAGTTGATCTATTTTTTTCGATAGCAGAAATTCACCGAACACGCAAACACTTACAACTTTTACGCCCCTCAACAACAAACCCAACATGCATAACAGCTGAGTGTACCAACATAAAAAAATTAAAAAATCGCTAGTCAAATGTACGTAGCCCCACAGTATTGAAGTAAACACCAGTGTTCACTCTCCACCATATTTGGGTCAAGATTCCTCATCTCGAATTTTATGCGCGGCCGAACTACAGCGCAACCGACTAAATCTGATGCGTTTACCGAACGAGCCAAATTGAGGCATGGAACATTATTATAGAGTGAGTCGTTGTGCTGAAATTTGCAAGGGTGATGTCGGCATTCTTTTTTTAGGGTTACCAATTGACGAGAAAAGGTATGTTTTTCTATTATTTATTATGTAAGATTGAAGTAATGAACATTTAACGAATCTCGAAGTGACTGTAGAGCAGTCATATTTCTTTGTTGACGAGAAAACAATATTTTTCATCTGCTGAAATGTAGCAGAAGCCATTTTTTCCATGACTTTTTGAAATTTGATGAATATACAACGAACAAAAGTCATCTTGAAAAACTTTACAACTTGGATAAGGAAA
Organism: Leptinotarsa undecemlineata; assembly: GCA_015342065.1. Classification (NCBI taxonomy): domain Eukaryota; kingdom Metazoa; phylum Arthropoda; class Insecta; order Coleoptera; family Chrysomelidae; genus Leptinotarsa; species Leptinotarsa undecemlineata. The sequence continues at coordinate 13,042 of WOGP01004226.1, read as the reverse complement.
AGCAATATAGACAAACACCCGAACTTACTGATTCTCATTTATTTCTAACTAACTTTCAAAGGATTAAGGTAAGATTAGCCAGTCAAGTTTTCAGTCATTCGGTAGCTACAACGATGACTACCTTGGTCAGTTTCAATCAGATACCAACAGCAGCAATAGGCTACAACCGGCTACATTAATTGAAAAAATGGATAAAGTGTTTGATATTTTAAATTCAAATATATTTGACGGTGTGAAAGATTTCAATAACCCTTTTTAGAACATCAAAAAAAAATTGATTTTCTGAGGCACCAGTCAGAAACCTAACTCCTATTCAAATTACCAGAGTTTTCAAAAACACATTAACTCTTCAGTATTTCACACAGACAGAAGGAACTAACTATCTAGAAGATACTAGTGAGATTCTATCTAGTATTACAGATTCAGACATAAATAGAATGAAAATTCTTGTGGAAGTTCCAAAAAATCCCTATAAACCTTTGAGAGTAGAGACAAAAGATCTAAAAGTCTAGCCACTCCTGAAGGCAACAGCTTTGGCTATGTTTATGGGTATCTTTTGAGAATATGTTTAAGAAAACATTCATGACAAGTATGTACAAAATCTGCCACGGCGGCTAGTACCACACTGAATGAAACAAATGTATACAGGCATTTCAAGGCATACAGTAATACAGTTGCCAAACATTTTGGAAGTTTATATATGCCTCCAGGTTCATTTTCACAATGTATCATCCATCTAGAGACATACTTTCCTAATCATTTCAACAATTTATGTGCCACTGATTGCATAGGTAACCAGCTCAAAACAATGTTTTCAAAAATCAACATTTCTCACCCTTGTGATAATTTTCCTTTGGATTATTTATTTTCTCTTTTCACAGTGGTAAGAATTTATTATACTTTGAAATTTGTCAATAGAAATTTGAAAACAAATGTTTGAAAAAATCAAAAACTCATCATTCTGAAAAACCTTTAAAATATATTAGCATAAGTTTTTGACCTAAATTGTATAATCTTACTATATAAAATATACGTTCATTTCACTACTTCGTCTTATTTTTTATGATCTCTTAAACAGTTCACAATCATATAAGTCATTTAATGGGAGCTCTTCGTAGCAATGATAAAGTCAGATCATGGTCACATATTTTTGATCGAACCTCGTGCAGAGGTGCACAACAGCTCTTAGCCGATACCCTCCTGCCCCGCCACATGCCAGCAAAAAATAAAATCTCGACCCGAAACATCAAAGAAACCGACGGGAGTGAATTTACTTCTGTTTACTTATGTACCGTGCACACGGATACTTTCAACAGAAAAGCAGAATCGGTGAACCTCAATCGAATATGGAATCCCATTCTAAGAAGTTGAAAGATAGCAAACAGCATGACAGAAGGTAGAAAACAGTCAATGAATGTTATCGACAAATTACCTAATCCAGGTACAGGTATTATCACTCAAAACTACCTGACTAGCACAAATACGCGTTATAAAACCGTAATATTCAGACATCGGATATTAATCCAGGATGTATAAACTGGTGAAGAAGCTAGACACTTGCGCCAGCAAAACGTCAGGAAGGAATTTCAAAAATCCACGGCCTTCGAACCCAAAAAATAGTGACACTGATTCATGAGTAATATTTGTTTACTGTTATCTGAGGTGTGGTAGTATTCATTTTTTATATTCTTATCTCATATGAGTGTGCTGGAGATGGAAACAGGTCCCGTTCGCATTCTTATTATGGTTGAAATATGTTCTGTTTTAAAAAAAAATCTGATTTTCCGGTAATCAGCTGTCGCTCCCATACGAACGACAACTCTCAGAAGTTGAGAAACTTGTGCGAGCTGACGACTAACGAGGTCATACCTTTTAACGTGTGATTCCTAACAGGGTTGCAGAATCATCCCACCTTCAACCAGATAAATTCTATCGAGAGAAATATCTGGTCGAGGCAGGAATCGGACCCACGACCTTCCGATCGTGAGTCGGGTGCACTGCCACCGCGGCCAATTCCACAACAATATATTTTTAATTTTTGAATGGAGAACTTGCAAACTATGAAGCTTTTGGAAAGATATCTTAAACTATGCTATAAAAAAATAAGAAATGAAAAAAGATGATATTTTAAAAGAATACAAATTACGGAATTATAAAAAAACAAAAATTAATTGGCGCTCCGGGGCGACTTCACTGATTCCAGCTATAAAATATTTTACTATATCGAATGTCATTTACCCATTGAAGTTCGAAATGTGAAACGATTTTTCTTAATTGGTAAGAAATCATTTTTATTGCAGTGCACTGGATGATATATATTCAGATTTTTAAATGCATTCGCTATCAGTTTTTATTTTTTTCCTTGCCCAAAAAAGCAAAAACCAAGTATTTGTTTCCAATAAATGTTCAAACAATGAAATTAAAATTAGAAAAATATTGGAATAGATTGTATAATTAGTAAAACAAAACAATCGTCCTGCCAATAATGTTAGAATCATAGAGTATTTTTAAACAAATTGAGAAATACATAACATACCTCTTTTATATATTACTTCATAAAATTAGTGGGCATACTTGGAGACTGCTGTAGGCGATATAACTGCTCAAATGGATTTTCAACTATTGGACCACACTTGCAGACCGAGGAATGATACTCTGAAAGGAATTCGATTTTCCATGATCGGAAATAATCGATTTCATGTTGATAATAGATACTACTTTGCCCTGACGAGTGACCAAACAGACCAAAACCAATCTGCGAGTGTGTTCCAATAGTTGAAAATCTATTGGGGCAGTTGTATCTCCAACAGCATATGCAAGAATAACTTCAATGAAAAATTCTCCACTGACATCTGTCGAATACAATCCAACGCTCTTCGTGGTATTAGCCAGGGAAGTACTTGTTTTCTGACAGGTGTCATTAACCTACACTGTAGGTAATCTGAGACCTAAACGAATTTTTCTTTCAGATCATTTATATATCCCTGCTTTGAAATTAAGAGTTTTCCGTTTCTTTTCACATTTTAAAAATTGTTATGTTTCACACCTACATTTTATGCATTCATAAAGTTTTTTTTATGTTTTTCTGATTTAATTATCAAGAATCAAAAATCATTCATTTTGATATTTGAAAAATATCAAAAATGGGATTTTAGGAAAATAATGGGGAATGTTCCTCCTGACGAAAATCAAGTAGTTTTCATAAAAGAGCTCGAAAACAACACATTTTAAACTTATCATTTCAACATTTTTCTTTAAAAAACTGATTGAATACTTAAAAAAGAGGAGTGAAATAATGCATTCAACATTTAAAGGGATTTGTTTCTATTTCACCATTTGGCAACATCGGTTATAGCTAATAAAGGACAATGGATCTGTTACCTGAATGAGACAAACAGAGATAACATATTTCAGAGGCGTGCTGTTCTGTTTACTTATGTTCCGAGTTACGACAACAAAACCACAACAAAGCCACATAAACAACAACTGTTGTTTATGTGGCTTGTGTAGGTGGTATTAAACTATAATTTATATTCTGCCTTAATTTGACACTTTTGACATGATTCTTCTTTTTATAGCATACTACTAACCTGAACTCCGATCTAGCATTCTAGGCGCTGTTGCAAATATGTGAATTAGAAACAAATCCCTTTAAAAATTAAAACCCAACATTTGAAACATCAATTTGAATACTTTTCGAAGTGAATTCGAAAAACTCATGAATTGAACTCAACTTTATTTTGTTGAAACTTGCATTTGTCGTAATAACCCAAATTGAGGAACATTCCCCATTGTATTTACCTATCGAGACATTCAGTTGACATATGGGTTACTTCTATCAATATCAATGTAACGAGAGATATTTCAGTAACTTTTTCTTGAATTTAGAGTTTTCTACTGAAAACTCATTGAATTTACTATAACAGACACTGAAGGAATTAAGAAAGAAACGGAAATAGTAAAAATGCTGTTTTCGTTAAGTAAACATATTTATTCAAACATAAAAATATATTTAAGAATAATACAATCTATCACATGTCGGAGAAATTACTAAATGATGTAAACTGCTTGAAAAATAACAATTAACGATTCAATCAAACATTTTTCATTTTTATATTTGAAGAAAATTCTCCATAGAATGAACCTGTTTGATGGCTGTTGATCCGAGTTTCATCTATATAATTTATAATGATTAATTAGATATTTTGAATAAAATGAAAGACGTTCTTATATTATCTCATATTTATATCTTATCAACTGTTTTCTTATTGAGAACTACTACTACTGAATTCTTTTGTTATTTTATGAATAACGAAGCCTCACGAAGCCGGAAAGTTGATGGTACTTGTTAGAATATATCTTTTTTTTGATTGAAAAATTCCATAGATTTCATTTTTCTATTATGAGTATCCTTCTTTCACTTTAAATTTTAAACATATCATTTCGGAATTTATCCCATCAGATTTCGAACTTCGAACTCTTTTTGCAATGATTCAACCCTGATCCAATCTAATTGAATATTGCTAATGAAAGATTTGACTCAGAAGTTAGAATTTCGGAATTAAATGAAACTCCGAATTCCATTGTTGAAGATGAATTTCCAAAAGAATACAACTTGGACAACATTTTTCTAATTTGATGTTCTGATAATGGTATTTTCACGGTTTTGTTGTGTGGGAAAATTGGTTGCATCAGATGAACTCTACGGAAAAGATTTTAGGTCCACATATTAACGAAATCAAGGAGTTGAAATCATTTAAATTTAATTGAAACGTCAGATAAAAATTTGTCAAATGGAGGCAGGTGTATACAAATATTGTCAATACCTTATTTCCAGATGAACTCATGAAACTCAATTATGCAATAAACTCATGTAATGTAATGAATATCAGTCATACACTAATCTCTGAATGTGTTTCTGTTGTGATTTCACTGATAAGTGTTTGCGTGTGGAAATGAGATACCGCATTCAGGCTAATGAAAAATAAAAAAATATAATTGTGAATGATGATGATTCGCAAAAACTAAACCTGGATATATTTAACATATACAACATAATTTCTGAATATGAATAAAAAATGCAAAAATACACCAAGAAAAGAGAAACGGTATGCTTTTTTACGTGTTTTGCAAACCTATAATTTGTCAAGTATTATTAATAACCAAATAGGTGGAAACGTTTTGCTTTTATTTTTACTACTTGCTCTCATGATTTCGGCATTTTTTTGCTAAAAATATATGTTTATTATAGAGAATTTTAAGAAAAAAGACTTTGATAAACAAATTCAAAAATATTCGTAAGCATAGGCTGAAAGCAGATTTCGATAATTCAAAATCAATTTTTCATTTGATGCATATACGTTATTCACATAAAATATGTCTCAAATGGACCGTTACTTGTCTGCAATGTAACGAATTATTTTTGACGTTCTACTTTTTTCTCTCTAAAGTGTAGAATATAAGGAATCCAATCGAAGAAAAATATTCCTTTTTTAAATTTCCTCTTGGAATTTCCAAAAATTTTGATTTCTGGAATGTTTTATATACTTTAAAATTACGATGAAAATTATGAATGAAAACAATTCGAATTTATCATTTCCACGAATTTACCACATCTGTTTAATACACTGAGAGTATGATTTTTGCAATGAAGTGCTTGCATCAATTTGAATTGACATTTTTCTACCGAAGGAAAATTTTCCAAAAATTGGAACGAATATTTTGTATATCCTTTCGTTTATAATTTTTAGTAACTGATATTCATCATATATGATGACCAAAGTTTCTGAACTATGTTTGTGCAAAATCAAAAACTGTGTATTCTTTGTTAGTTTTTGTACAATTTCGAATATAGACAAACTTTCATTGATTTTTTTCATGATTTCATAAATTTTAAGTAAAGGTGATTTGAAATTTAACTTTCTTTTTTCGTACCTTATAATATTCCAAGCTTTTCAGAAGTGTGTATCTTGTTCTGAGTTACTCGAATTTGGCTTTTGAAGGAGATCATAAAAATAATATTCAGTGCAGTATCTGTTGTATTCATGTCTGGGATGACTTGATCTTCAAACTATAGAAAATGTTTGTATTTGTTCATTGAGCAAAAACTTAATATCACAACGCAAATCTACAACTAAACCTCAGAATCATTCATTAGTTTGGTGGTGGCATCAGGTTCGTCCTCTTTAGAGTCTTTCACATTATTCACTGAGAGATCATCGCCGTTTTCGGGTACGTGTGAAGGAAGGTTTCCACTATTAGCATCTTCAATGGCTTTTCTCAGCTCTTTCAAGCCGACTACCCCCACGAGTTTGCCTATGGCTGTGACATAGGCATGGTTCACACCAACCATGGAAAATAACGAGTGGACTTTCAGGAGAGATGTTCTTTCTACCAGTTGAAACGGTGCTGGGTCGATGTGACACATGAACTCCACCTGCAGAGACATTTGTTCATCCTCCCATTTTTTTTGGTCTTCTATACTCATGTCGCAAACACGTTCTTTCGGCTAAAAAAAATTGAGTTGATTCACAGTACTATTTTGCTGTTCAAGATTATATTACAAACCAAAATAATGCTATGGAGTTTCAATTTCTTTTAAGAAATGATGAACCAGTACCAATAAATAGTACCTATCTCTTGAAATCTAAAGAAATCAAGATATCCTAGTAGAGAAAACTGAGATAATAATAATAACCTAGCAATTGATGCCGCAAAAAAATTATTATCACATAAGTCGAGAATGATATATGCATTTTTGAGGTACATATTTTGCAGATTTGAATTTTGAGTTTCAGAACAGAAAAGAATAAAAACAATGAAAAACATACCAAAAAAATTTGAAAAGGAAACAAGAATTGAAACAAAGAAACGAAAAAATATAACAAGAACAATTGAGATTATTTCAATATTTAGAGAAGCAGTAAGACGAATTTTTTATAAGGGATATATGTCGACAAAATACAACAACCAAAGCTGACGATTCGTTGACTAAAGCCATCTTTGGAGTACACCATTCATCGGTTTCGGACATAATAAAAATTCAGGTAACAGCAATTATTTCTTCATGAAAATAACAGTTGAGGAAAAACAAATTAGAACAAAAAATTGCATAAGAAAGTTGGCAAGGGGAAAGCGTTACAGTTGCCGAAAACAAGACCAAATGAATTTTTGGACAAATTTCAAGATATTAACCATGAGAAAGAGAGGTAATGTGGGAACCAAAAATTAAGTTGATAGATCAAGGTGCCGCCAACACCTTGCCGAGTTAGTATGAGGACGAAGCTAACAAAAGTCGACTAAACATGTATTCCCACTATCTATTTGTTGTTTTTTGAGGGATGACAAGATGTTAGCAGAATTTTTGCTCTGAAGTTCCTCATCAATTATTTACCAACTACTCTTACCAAGAAGAATCAAAATTGTGCTGGAACAACTCACCAGAAGTTGAGAAGGAGAACAATTCGCTGATATCTTTGCACTCTGAAGAAGGACTAGATGACAACGAGGATAGAGGAAAAATTGAATATCTGCTGGTGGTGAGGACTACTTCCTGAATAGCTTCAAATGAATTATCCTCATTTGAATCGAAAAGTTGAAGATAGAGTGTTTTTGGAATTACATTCCGAAATTGGGGCAGAACTTTTTATACAGCAGGACTGGGACAAGCTGGGCCCAATATTATTTTTGGCTTAGGGTTATTCTTCTTCAGGACATCTATTTTTCGGTTTGCCACCCAGTTATACGAACCGGGCAATATACATCATGTTGACGAGAAATCCGAGAAGTTGCCGGAAAGAGGGCACGAGATAATGACTTCATCCATATAGTTTAAAGACAGTGCCTGGACCGAAAAGCCATGGTAGTTGGGATTACGAGGGTATACTATACAGGATATGGAAAGGTTACCACTTGGTGACTAAGAAAATAATCCATCATATAAGATAGAATCATTGTTGTGCCGAAATGTTAAAAAAAAGAATCCTCATCCAGAAATGTCCAACATTCATTAACAACTACACCGACGGTTTTTAAATTAGAAGTCAATGTTACAACATTTCTATACACTATATCATACTCGCAGAAAAAAATGATAATGGAGTTAATTTTGAAATCAGAGCACCGTTCATTACTTTTTAATTTTTATAAATGAACCAGTACTCACCAATTGCACTTTTTTCGATCCAGATGGGCTAAGTGGGATGATTTGAGGTTTTCGTTCTAAGGATTTTGTTCTCAACAATTGGCTATCGCCAGTATCAACATCTTGCAATTGGGATGATTTTCTGAAATTGGAATTCAATACATTACTGTATGATTGATATGAATAGAATATACTGAATAGTTTTTGTAATGAATCTTTTTCAGTTTTATTTAATTTTAGAAGTGGTAACTTCTTATGGGAGAGTAAACAAGCTTCGTTACCTAACGTGTAACGGTGCCAGTTTGGATTTCCTTTTTCTCACGCATACCTCAGCGGAAGGCAGGCTTCTCCTGTTTTGCTGGACAGACGTGCGAGTTAGACATATATTGTTGACAGTATTATAAAAATATTTCCAGTAAGTACGTTATATTTTTTAATTATGTGAATCCTGGCTTAAAAATGATGATACTAACATACAAACAATAACCATAAAAATTGGATACTAACAATCGAAACGTCATGAAGTAACTTGGTTTGGAATCTTTTAATTTTATATTTTTTAATTTTCATTTCTTGTTAATATTTTTTCAATTTTTCAGCTCATGTTGAAAATTCATATTTTTTTTGTTGCTTTTGGTTGTTGCTTGTATGTTTTTTCACTGTAATTTAAGCTGTTTGCTTAATAAAATTGTTTTTTTAGCTAATCTTTTTAATAGTTTACAGATTATTTCAGAGATATCGAATCAATTTATATCATATTAAACAATGGAAGTCCGAACTGATGAAATGCACTACAGAAAAATCCTCAAGGCGCTTTCAGAGCGGTGCCTGTTCGAAAGTAGCGACTCATATTGGCTTTGAATCGCTGGAGATTGAATCCATTTGGAAAAACGTTCTCAAACAGTAAAGTTCTGGGTATACTGAGTCGAACCTCAAAACGATTAGCAGCCATAATACGTCGGGTATTTCTAATATGTACCGCTCTTAGTGGAATCAAATGTGCCAAGACATTTGAACATTTTCTGAAAAGTATCTTCAGAAGATAGACAGATCTCCAACCAGGCTATCAAAGTTGTACGTGATATTCGCGTCTCCAATCAGGCGCATGGCTGTTTTCTGAATGGAATCCAGCATTTTCAGGATATGTTTGGGGGCAGAGTTCCATACATAAGGACAATACTCCAAATAAGATCTGATCTGAGCTTTATGAAGCATCAAAAGTTGCTGAGGTGGGTATAGTTTTCTGGTTCGGAACAGCGTTCCAAGATTTTGAGAAGCAGCCTTCGCAATCTCAGCGACATGATAGTGCTAAGACATATTGGTGCCCATTTCAACCCCCCAACAAACTTATCGAAGCAGAAAGCGGAATTGTTTGACCTGGCATTATTATATCCGGTTTGGAGATATTTATCTTCTTGGAGAAAACCGATGCCTAAGTTTTTGTGGCATTGAATTGAATCTGGTTACTTTCACCCCAATTCGACATCACTTCTAGATTCTCATTAAGATAAGCAATCTCCCACTCCCGGTGAAGATGTGCCTCCGTAGCCGATGTCCTGAAATCCAAATGGAATGACAAGTGTGCTGGCGTCAGCAGAGCAATATATTGGATTCTTGGTTTTTTCCAATAAGTCATTAATATACAATAAAAAAAAGGTGGAAGACAATATGGATCCTTAGGAAACACCAGTGTTGATGGTGAAAATATTCGAGAGATATCCATCGACGGACACTTGCAGGAAACGTTTTTTCGGGAAACTGAAGAACCATACACAAAAATGACCCAACAAGCCTAGCACACCCTAATGTCACACACGGTCAAAGGACTTAGAAATAGCAAGAGCAAAAACTCTTGGTTTTCAATGTTTCTAAATTGCGTTATTCCAAATATGGGTGACATACGATAGAAGGTCGCCTGTTGATCTTCGTTTCCGAAAATCATTAATGATCGCTCAAGATGTTGAAGCCTTACAAATATTTGAGGATATTATGAGGATAATAAATAGTTGACTTAGATTAGTTCAAGTTATGACTTCTATCGGGCGTTCCGAAATGCATAGGATTTTTTTTGGATACTAGAAGACATAAAGAGCCACTTCAAAAATTCCTATATCGACTACAGGGAGTTAAAGTGATTCAAGAACTAAAGCGGATTGTTACTTTCTCTTCTAGACTTGAAACAACTCAATTCAAGTTTTCAATTTCTGAATTTTTCACTAATAAAAATATTGTTCATTTTCAAGCTTGAAAAATAACCTTCATTTTGAATTCGTGAGAACAAATCTTCTTTTGATGAATTTCAAAAATGAGGAACATTTAAAATATTTGGAATTATCAACAATGTCCTGAAACTCCCTCAAATCTCTTTTCGTTAATTCAGCCTCCCAATTAGATTTAAAAAAAACTTGAAAAATTCGGAAAGTTGTCAAACCAGCGCAACAATAATCTGTGTAAAAATTTGGTATGGGTTTTCTGAAAATTCAAATTTTCAACTTTATTATCTTCTATCGGTAATTCTAATCATCTGCCATTCCCCTTATCCAAAAAATGTCAACCAACAAATGAATTCATTTATCTAAAGAAATGCACTTTAAATGTTCAAGCCCGTTTCGGATATACCTACACAGTAGGTTGAATAGACTGACGCCTATCAGATAACAACTACTCCACTAGCTAATACCACGTTGGATTTGGATTATATTCGACAGGCGTCAGTGCAGAAATTTCTACAGAAAATTTCCCGCATATGTAATTGGCAATACAACTGAAAACGTCGGCCTCCAATCTTGGAACGGGCACACTTGCAGAACGGTTTCGGGCTCCTTAGCCACTCGTCAGTACAAGATAGTGGTCATCATCGATCTAAAGTCAATGATATTTTCTGATAGGCGTCAGTCCATTCAACCTACTGTGTAGTTGAACATTTGAAAGGGCTTACACATTTAAAGTTTATTTCTTTAGATATGTACACTGCCCGTCTTCAAACATAGCCCACTGGCAAATAAGAAATATTTATCAATGCTTAACTGAATAATAATGATAAACTCATGTCTTGATGATGGTCAGAAATTGTATTCATTTTATTGTGTGGAATTGGCCGCGGTGGTAGTGCGCCCGACTCACGATCAGAAGATCGTGGGTTCGATTCCTACCTCGGCCAGATATTTTTCTCGAGAGAATTTATCTGGTT